>BQKZ01002970.1:66749-81552 GCA_036244855.1 Temnopleurus reevesii | reverse complement strand
CCCTTCTGTCTACTCACCCCTTCATATTCATCCCTTCTCCATCATTCTCTTTCCTATTCCCCAGAGATTTGTCGGATTATCTGAAGCGTTCTAATCACCACCCTTATCCCCCTGCCTTCTCACCCCTTCCCTCCCCTCTCCCTTCTGTCTCCCCCTCCCTCATCACTCACCTCTTCATATTCATCCCTTCTCCATCACTCTCTCTCTCTCCTATTCCCCAGGGATTATTCAGATTATCGGAAGCGTTCTAATCACCATCCTTATCCCCTTGCCCTCTCACCCCTCTCATCCTCCCCTCTCCTCTCACACTCTCTCACTCTCACTCCCTCCTCACCCCTATCCCTCATTCTTCCTCTCCTCCTCTCCCCTCTCTTTCTCCCGCCCTCATCCCTTATCCCCTTTCCATCACTCTCTCCTATTCCCCAGGGATTCGTCGGATTATCTGAAGCGTTCTAATCACCACTCTTATCCCCTTGCCCTGAATCCATCTGATTCATCTGTGACTCATTATCTCTTCCAGCTTATAATTTTCCACAACCTCTTAAAGGGAGTAACAAGTTCTGGGATATATGTTAAAAAATAGTTCCATTTTTTCAATATCGTTGATGTCACACAGATATATCAATGATACCTGGAGACATCAAAGGTATAATGAGATACTATTGACATGTGCGTTACAGCGTAATAGGCGGGTTTACTAATATATTCAAATTTATGTGCATTTCTTGCAAACGAACGTAGTTATGTGGTATTCCTTAAACCGGTCGATAACAATAAATCTACGATACTTGGAATTCAGTTTGCATACATTACTTGGTGCTATGTTGGGCAAGCCTTGGGCAAGCCTCGAGGAAGCTTTAGGGTTGCTCAGAATAACCTGTGTATTAGAGGTATGCATAAAATTTGCATCTATTCGTAAACCCATCTATTCACTAGCACTCATTTAAATGTGATTGCCGCAGTCTTACTTTCATGCAGTCTCATGCATGACTGTTATTTCATAACAATGCTGATATGTTGTGCCAATAGAATAAATAAGAAAAAGACATTCTTTCATAAATAGTAGCAATACAATTGCCCCAAATCAAACATGGAATAATCTTTGGATCAATGCTCACTGATTCTCGATTCAAGCTCAAATTGGACCCACTGAAAAAACATGTCCCACATATTCCTTTTCGTGTAAGTCCTTGTACAGAACTTATCTCTTTTCCTCAGGTTTCTCTGATGCATGCAGACTTGTTGCATCCTTTGTGTTTTTCTTTTTCAAGAAACATCACAAGAAGAAAGAGATTTCCCTATCTCATAACAACCCTGAGATTTATGGAAAGATGCCAGCATACTTCACTATTATGTCAGTATTACTAAGTAACTTTCACAAATTAAAACCCTAGTCACATACTGTGACACCAAATATTTCAATGTCCATAATTTTTTAGCAAATTAAGGGGTCTGTTACACAAAAGATGCCATCAAATTTACAATAAATATCTGGGAAACTTTTAAATATAGAGAAATGATTGATTCTAAATTCATTCATGTTGAAGGTGCCAGATCTATTGACATATTGGTGTGCTTTGGACATTTTGAAAGATTATATATCAAGTCATTGGGAATTCTAATGCATGAAAATTGTAATAAATTCATGTTTGCAAGTTTAAACTTGTAGTGTCCGTGTGCTGCAGTTTCATGAAATCACAAACGATGGGGAGTCTAAAAAATTCCCTTTTCCCTCATCCTTTCTCTCCCTCTCTCTATCTATCTATCTATCTATCTATCTATCTATCTATCTATCTATCTATCTATCTATATATCTATCTATCTATCTATCTATATATCTATCTATATATCTATATATCTATCTATCTATCTATTTATCTATCTATCTATACATCTATCTTTATATCTTTCTTTCTCTCTCTCTTTCCCTTTTTCTTTCTCTTTCTCTTTCTCTTTCTCTTTCTCTTTCTCTTTCTCTTTCTCTTTCTCTTTCTCTTTCTCTTTCGCTTTCTCTTTCTTTTTCTCTTTCTCTTTCTGTTTTTTTCTCTTTCTCTTTCTCTATCTATCTCGCTCTTTCTCTTTCTCTTTCACTCCGTCTCTCTTTCTTATTTCTCTCTCTCTCTCTCTCTTTCTATTTCTCACCCTCTCTCTCATGTATATATCCCTCCCTCCTTCCCTGTTTTTCCAATGCATTAATGTCAACACTCTTGTTCGTTCTTTTTGTTTATATCTTTCACATACCTACCCCTAACCTTCAGTTGACAAAGCATACATGACAGAAAATTTCAATACATAATCCCTTTGTCTAGCTGCAGACATTATTGCACATAGTCATTGCACCTGTGAAAAGCAGTAACTAATTAATTATTTTCACCTCAATTCAATTTCACTAAATTGTGGGGATGAGGTACCAGCAATAGAGGTTGGTACAAGCAAAGTTCATCAGAACGTCATAGCTCAATGGTTTTGCAAATTAATTGATGTTTGGACAAAATTTCTGTGTCTTTAATGGCGTTATTTTGAAATACAGTCAAATCTATTCACATGTCTGCCCTAAGGTGAATTACGTGTTCACTTGGTACCAAATGATTAGGCCTATATTACATCTGCCAGAATTTGTATTTTTGCAAGTGTTGCTATCGCGGACAAACATACCATGTTATTGTCAGAAGGAAGTTCCCCTTCAAGGAACATACTTTTACATTATTTCGTTGAATATTTGATAAAGGAGTGCTAAAATTTGATTCTAATTAGGAAAGTGTTCTATTATAATTGATCGACCATTGATCTTACCTACATAAACCTTAGAAGAAATTTATATAAGCCCATTTTAGTTGCAAGGCTAAAATGTGTTACCAAAAAAAAGTGAGAAACAGAGATGAAAATCCATACACCAATACATAATTTTTGCATTGAATCATTCGACAAATGCAGCCTTCATAAATAGTGAATCCTCAAATGGGCAAATATATTCAATTGAAACTAGCCTCTAGGATCTAACAATTTTTATTTTCATTCTCCATGCCAAATGAGCAAAGTAATTTAATGGTGTACATGTACAAGCAAACATTCCATAGACATTCCCATACATTCTATGAAAGTCTATGGGTGGGACTGAACTCATCAGAAAGTCATTTTACTACCAATGTTTGACACATGCGCGATGCAAAATATTTTGACTTTCTCTGGAATTTAATATGAACATAGCATTGCATACATGGAATGCATGTAGATGGTCGGAATGCATGGGGATAGTCGCAATACATGAAACTGAATGATCGACCATGCAGTCTGTGAAATTTTATGACATGAATTAAAATGTTTTAATGGTGAGAGTGTCGCATCTGATATGAACCATCTGGTGCCAGCACCAGCGCTGGTTGCTCGAAAGTACTATGCGTCTCAGCCTCATGAATATTTCATTGAATTGTATGCACTTCATCACTCCAAATTAGATGACCGTGCACTGCATCTACAATCCATGCTTTTGGAAAATCATCAGTTTATGGGTTATAAATTTGTATTAACTATATCACTTGATGAAAAAAATAAACATAAAAAACAAACATTTGGAAATAAGTTATAAATTTATAAATAAATACATATTGTCAAGACCTATTTGTATTTCTTTGATACTATCATTAAGTACTAATCATTTCCTTAATAAATGAACCAAGCTGGCTTACATGTTTAATAATCGACTCAATCAACATACAAAATTTGTGCACTCTATTAACAGTGTCTCTTTACAATTGAGAAAATTAGAACTAATCAAAACAATCTGCTTTTTATGTTCACTTTCAGTTCCAATCTCAGCATTATACATTTCATCAGAAACACAAATCCCCTGATTTGTTTAGTCATACTGGATAATCTTGACAATATATTGTGTTTCCATTTAACACTTTCTTGTCTATACTTATCAACTCTCCAGAGGGCCAAAGTTTGTCACCCTCTACTGACGATTTTTCTTAATTTGTAAATATTTTTATTACTTTTTAAAACTTTTCATTCACATTAAAATATCTTAGTGAGTGCAAAGAAGGGCAAAAACTAAATTCTGTTTTTTCTCTGTTCACCGAAGTCTACGAAATATAGTTGAAAATAAGCAAATGAATTAAGAAAACCCTTTTCACTTGACTAACTTCTCATAAATGGCACTTATTTGATCTGAACCATATCAACTCTTCTTTATATTTGGGGGCAGGGGCGCTGGTGGCACAACAAAATGCAATGGAAAATGAGCTCGTAATCATCAGCTTCATGCATGAATATCAAAATATACAAATTTAACCATTTTCATCTCAATAAATATACATATTTAACATCAAGGCTTAAATAATATTACATAATACAACAGAACAGAATTGCTTCTCTTATACACAATTTTTGCTACACAGTTTTGAATCACGGGAAATACACATGTAGGTAAAAGGAAATAAAAGTTTTTAGTAAAATAGGTTTCACTTTGTACATCATTAAAAATTAAGTACTATATTAAAGTTAATGATTTGCCATAAAAAAAAGTTGGGAAAAACACATAATGACATTTAAAAATAGGGAAATAAGAAACTACAGGATGGAAAAATATTATAAGCTTCATAAAGGACAATCACACATTATCCCACTATTCCATTCAGGTAAAAATATACTCTATGTTGGATAAATATTGCAAAGTAGATACATTGCATGTTGGAAGACTTACTGAATATCTGAAATATTAGCTTGCAACTTTATATTTTTTCATTGACCTTTGCTTGTCTTTGAAACATTCCAATATATTGTAAACAATTATTGATTAGCATGAACCAGTTGCTTTCAAAAATAGATATTCTTTACCAAAAAAAACCTCAAGACTATTCATAATCCGAGAAAGAATTATAGTAACTCTAGCGTGAGTGAAAGCCCTTTTGCCCTTCTTGTTCCCTTTGACTCTTCTTCAAGAATCTAGGATCATGCAGCTTCAAAAAAAATCTTAGTATGAATGGGCTAGGCAGTGCAATGAATCAAAAATAGAATGAACATCTAAAATACACAGTAACCATGGCAACATCCAACAAAGTGAACAACAATCCATCATGCTGCGATGCTGCAAGCAAAGCTCAAGAAGGAATAACTAAAGAGGGAAATAAAAAAAGAAAAAAGGAAAAAAAAAGAGCTATATATGCACAGGGGGAGAATATATTCATTCGGACAAGTCACAATACGTTCACCATTCAAGTCTGCATAAATATAGAAATAAGAAATGATCGCATTCTGCTAATAGAATTCTATATGGGGTGGAGCCACAGTTACAAGAATCCGTCATAAGTCTTCATAACTTAAACCTTTTGTGAAAAAATGTAAGCTGCAAATTTAAAATCACAGAAATGATGAGATTATAAGTTTTATGCATTTTGATGCAGAAGAAATTTTATGGCATTATCAAAACACCTATTCAATATAAATATTATGCAACACGTGAAAAGTGTGGGAACAACACCATTAATGAATAAGATTGATAAGATTGATCTTGAAACATATAATTTCTAACATATTTAATGAATAAACTATTTTAATCAATTTCATTCAGCACTGGTGTTATTGTAACACTTTTTAAAATGACATAAAAAAAGTTATCATATTGGTGTTAAATTAAAACCATGATTTTTTTTTCATGATTTCTTCAAGATTGTCATGACGGTTCTTGAAACATGCCCGGAAGTTGCAACACCGAGAAAATAAAAATGCGGAGACCCGCTCCCTCTTACTGTTATCAACTGGAAGAAGAACTCAAGCGACTTGGATGTCTGTTGATGGAGAGATGGGAAAGGAGATGGAGGATGGGTGAATGGAAGGTGATGATAGAGCGATGGAGGGATGGGAAGCAAGATGGAAGATGAGGTAAATAGAGGATGATCAGAAAGATGGAGGGATGGAAAGAATGTTGGAGGATGGGTAAATAGAAGACGAATGAAAAATTATGAGAGAGATGAAGAGATAGGAAGGAAATGGAGGATGAGTAAGTAGAGGATTATGAGAGATGGTAAGGATGTTGGAGGATTGGTAAATGGAAAAAGATGAGAGATGGAGTGATGGGAGGGAAAATGGAGGATTGGTATATGGAAGATGAGAGATGGAGTAATTGAAAGGAAGATTAATGGTGAGTAAATGGAAGATGAATGAGATGGAGGGATGGTAAGAGTGTTGGATGATGGGTAAATGGAAAGTGAAAGATGAAGTTATTCAAAGGAGATGGAGATTGAGAGATGGGGGGGGGGAATGGGAAAATGGAAGATGATAAAATAGATGAAGGGATGGGGAGGGAAGATGGAGAGTGGGTTGATGGAACAGAAGAGAGATGGAGTGATAGGAAAGGAGGTGGAGGATTGGTTAATAGAAGATGAGAGATGGAGTAATCGAAAAGAAGATGAGAGGGAGAAGATAAAATGACAAAGATAGAAAGATGGGAAGAGAGATGGTGAAATGGGAAGGAAGAAAAAGAATGGGTAGATAGAAAGGGATGATTCAATAGAAGGATTGGAGATGAAAAAGGAAAGGAAAATAAATGAAAGTAGAGGAGACAGAGAAAGTGGTGAGGTTAGAGATCAAAAGAGAGAACATAGTTATTGTTTACAGATAAAATGATGGCAGAATTGAAAAAGGAAGAATTTGTGATGAATCATTACAAATAAATGCATGGATCGTTCATGAAAGGATTATGAAAAAGACATGAATGAATGATGGAAATAATTAATTAATGATGGATGGATAAGTGAATTGTTAAAGCAATGATTTATGGGAGGATTATTGATGGAGAATGCATCATATACAATGATAGGTGTACAGGGGAAGAGGAGGGTGATATTTGCCATTTTATAACAAGAAATTTAAATAGAATACGTTTGGAAACATAATCAACAAATCCAATTTTTTATGAAACAAGACAGCGAGAGATCATTTTGGTTGTATATTAGTCATTTATTGTTACAAGGAGCAATGAGGATTTGGGGAAGATTGAGAATGGAACAGGCAAAAAAAATAGTTAGATTGTATTCATTGTTGTTGTTGTTGTTGTCATTGTTGTTGTTGTTGTTGTTGTTTTAGTTCAGAGAGGAATGAAGCGGAGAAGGGGGTATTTAGAGGGATGAAATTATACAAGAAATGAAGGAGGGGTTTGGGATTAGGTGGGGATGGGCGGAATCATATTGAGAGAAATGGAATAAAACATGGATTAGTGGAATAGAAAAAATACCTGAATCATAATTAATGTTCGTATGAATTACGTGATATATACACAAATTCAGTATTGAAGTACAATGTATGAACCTGAAAAGAATGAACCTGTATGATTTATTTTTACTTTCATGGCAAAATACAATCCATTACTTTTAATGGGGGTGGAATGGTGTACATGTAATCTCATAAAAGGAAAGATATTACTGTACTTGTCAAATCTGAAAAATGCTAATTCTGATTTAATCTTGATAAATACATATAATGTCCATAAACTTTTGAAACATGGTAGGATCTGTCATATATTTATGTTCTCCACCTTAAAAAGAATTGCTTATCTCAATATATATATCTTGATACTATTTTAATCCCAACCTTTCGAGAAGAAAATTACCATGCTTGAGATTTCATGTGGCATTTGAAAAACTGTCAAATTAGATCTGTAAATATTGAATATAAAATATTGCTTCTAAATGTCAAAGAAGTCCACACATTTCTCTTAAAAACATGAAAATCTAAAACGGTAAGTATAATATTGAAAGTAATTTCGGAATAAAACTGATAAGGCATATATTAGCTGATGGTTAATTTCTATTGGCAAGTCCTTTGGGAGGGTAGAAATGTTTTAAAATGACTTGTTAAAACGCTGCTGAAAAAGGGTATAACACGTATACATTAATGAGGCAAACAGCTTTTATGTAATCATAATTATACTCCTGATGATTTTTGAAATATAATTACGTAAAATTAAAAAAAAATATATAAAATATGGCTACATCAAAAATGACCACCCAATAAAATCCCTGAGGAGTATGAACAAACAAGTAAAAAAATCAATGGGGCAAACTGCTTTGATTTATTCAGAATTACAATATGAGTCAAAATAATGACTTTTGAAACATAATTATTTTATATGCAGAAAACACATAGGATGGCTGCATCAAAATTGACTAACCAATATGCCAAGTAAAATCCCTATTAAAAAGGATTATGTACAAACTAGTATTGACATTAATGGGTCAAACAGCTTTATAATTAAAATTAAACTCATGATAATGAGTTTTGAACATAATTACTTCAATTGCAGAAAACATATAAGATGGCTGCATAAAAAGTGACCAACTAAGTGAAATCCCAGAGGATTATAGACAAACAAGAAAAAAAATTAATGGGGCAAACAACTTTTATATAATCAGAATAAAACTCATGATAATGAGTTTTGAAACATAATTACTTTGAATGCATAAAACTGTCTGCATCACAAATGACCAACCAATATATTAGAGCAAAATCCTGGAGGATTATGTACAAGCAAGTAATAAACATTAATGGGTCAAACAGCTTTTATATAATCTGAATTACAATGAGTTTTGAAACATAATTTCTTCAAATGCAGAAAACACCTAAGATGGCTGCATAAAAAGTGACCAACTAATATTAATAGCGAAACCCATGGGGATTATGTACAAGCAAGTAGTCACATTAATGGGTCAAACAGCTTTTACATACTCAGACAAACTCATAATGAGCTTTAATACAGTATTACTTCAATGACCAACTAATATTAAAAGCAAAATCCCTGAGGAACATGGACTAATAGGTAGACATTGGCTGACTATATACATGCCTAAGCTGCCCTTAAAAGGGAGGCATCTTTAATTAAACATCAGACGCCATTAGGCCCTTATCACATAGCTCATCAAGGCCATTTAAAACATTCATGTTTAATTAGCATCAACAAAAGGCCATTGATTGGACCATCTATAGTGTCAAGATAGCTGGGATGGTCGGGTGTAATTGGGGCTAATGGCTTTCCCTTCTTGCTTCTTGGATGATGGTTTAAAGGAATGGATCAGTTGTGGAAAAGGTGGCAGTAAGGTATGTTGTGAGCTGCTAAAGCTATCCTCATACTACAATTTTCCATAACAAATTATTTCATCTGGAGTTGTTGGAATAAAATCGACCAAGAGATTGCTAACTTATTGAAAAAAAAACAAAAATATGTTGTGCCTCATTTTTCTTCCCCAGTACACTGTCTCACACAAAAAATGTACATGTACAGTGTATGGGAATTCACATAGCCCACACCTATAACTGGAAACATTGTTTGCCTAGTGCTGAATCCATAGGCACTCTGGTCTGTAGGATATACAATTGGTTAGCCTTTGGTTGCGAGATTCAGACTAAATATGCCAGAACACATCCGAGAATCATCTCCTAATTTCGTTCACACTTATTTTATGCATGCAAAATAATCTTTACTACATCAGCTTGATTCACATCAATTTCTTTATCCTGACCATAACAAATCAAAACCTGTCTAAAATTAAAAAGTCATAACATTTCCCATACCAGTGTAAAATCATTCAAGATAATTTATTTGAAATGATAACTAAAAACAATCAAAGCAATATACTCCTATCCTCTACTCCATACTGGCCATTGGGTTTTTAAAGGGAAACCCACCCCTGTGATTATCGTACTCTCATTGAATGAAGAAAAATCAGATTAACAAACTGTGAAAATTTGAGCAAAATCGGACAACCCGTTCAAAAGTTATGACTTTTCAAAGTCACAGAGATATGACGATCCCTACCGCTCATGGGGATCCGTGCCATCGGCAAATACGACGGAATCAGTGACGTCATGTCGGACAATACCTCGTTCACTCTGTATACAAATTGTCACATTTTCTGCTTTTTTCAGAAAAGTAAAAAAAATGCTGATTTTCGATTGGGGTATAGCATTTCTGGATTGATTCTGCATGTATTTTGAGAAGAATGATGTCGCAACCTTATTCTAAAATTTACATTCATCCATTTTTTTAAAAATTATATATACAAAGTGAATGAGGAGTTGTCCGACATGACGTCACAGATTCCGTCGAATTTGCCGATCGCACGGATCCCCATCAGCGATAGGGATCGTCAAATCTCAGTGACTTTGAAAATTCATAACTTTTGAACGGGTTGTACGATTTTGCTCAAATTTTCGCAGTTTGTTTATCTGATTTTTCTTCATTAAATGAGAGGACGATAATTCCAAAGGCTGGTTCCCCTTTAAAGGGCTCAGTAATTCCTCTGTTCATTTGTCATTTGTTACTTAATAGTCTGTATATTTCTTTGTTTCATTTTCTGGTCTTTTTTTTTCGTTTTGGGGACTGCTTTACTATGAGACATTGCATACAAGAAGCAAGATTTTATGCCTTTCTGCTGGTAAACATACTGCAGCAGTACTTTTTTTTTATATATTCTTTTTATACTTATGCCCTATTCAGACAATACCTTCTGAATAGCAATTGCACTAATGATAGGTTGTCATTCACATTAGTTAAATCAGTATAATTGGCATACAAACAGCCAAGGCGTGAGCCAATAAGGTAATTAAATCAGCACTAACATGTTCTTCCATTACAGACATTAACACTGTCTACAGGGGCAGTTGTCTAGTCTCAGATTCATTTCGAATTCTATGCCTAAACACAATAAGGAAGCGGTAATTACTTGTATGCTTCTAAAAATGTCTAAGGAACACTTACAGTCGACTGACAAATGAAAATACGGTCGGGATATGAAATAAATACAAGTTTTGGGTTTTACAAAAGCAGGAAAAGCAACACAAAAGGCTACAGTGTACAGTGTTCATGTATTGTCAGGGGAAATACAATTTTGAAACAATGATCAAAGTAGCTTGTCTTTAGAACAATTACGTTCATCGGTACTACGAATATGGAAATGTTCAGATTTAATGGACGTGCTGAAATTAGAAAAAAAAGGAAAAAAAAGGGAAATGTACATGTAAATACACATCAAATGAAAACAGCTGTAACGGTTGGAACAAAAATAGCAATGAAATGATGGATAATCAATAGAATGTGTACATTGTATAAATTAACTTAAATTGACAAAGTAACTTTTTTTTGGGGGGGTACAGTAACTGCCCAGGAAGAAAGTTCAACTTCAGCTATCTATCCTGTTCAGTTGCACAGAGGGCCTTCTTAATATTATCAAATTAAAATTCAGCTCCTTAATTGAATACTGAATGCATCATTTTGTCATCATATTTCGTACTAATGGTTATCGAACTACGCATCATTACACACTTGCAAAGCAGTCTGGCTGTCTATTTTGAGACGAGGAACATTTCAACCACAGCAAGCCATGTTATGACTCACAGTGTTACACTGCTTAGCGCCAAAAGGAGGTAAGTTCAGGTTCTTACACTATATTTTCAAATGAAATATGTGAAAGCAAAGATCATTCTAACATCTTTTGCTTGAGAATAACTCTGAAATGTTTGCATTTCTGGCTGTCTATTTTGAGCCGAGGAACATTTCAACCAAAGCCAGCCATATTATGACTCACAGTGTTACACTGCTTAGGGCCAAAAGGAGGTAAGTTCAGGTTCTTACTTGGATATATTTTCAAATGAAATATGTGAAAGCAAAGATCATTCTAACTTCTTTTTGCTTGGAAATTGTTCTAAAATGTTTGTCACATGTATCAGGAATCTTGTTTAAATCAACAAACTTTAACTAAAACTACATGTAAAAGCAGAGAATAATTTTCCTGGTATCGCATCGCACTCTGCTATGCATTTTAGCAGCATAGCAACTTTTTCACATAGAATTGTATAGAATTGGAAAAGTTTCCTCAATGTCTGAAACTGCTAATCAAATGTGAAAAGGAAAATTATTCCCTGAAAAGCCAATATTTCATCGTACTTAATAACTTTTAGCCACATTCTCTGATTTTAAGACATTTACAATAGCAGCGTGTTATTGTTTTGTTTTGAATGATCATTGTACATTAGACTATCTGCATTATTCATGAGTTTGGACCTCATTATCATGACAATGATTAATTCTTTGGGACCAGGGAAATGGCCTTTTAATACTGAAAAATCATGAAATTTTATAGGGCTAAAATACAACAGAATATACAAAGCATTGCGCCACAGGAAAAAGGGTTACGACAAGAATTTCGGGCACTTCTTATATGTACATGTAGTGAGGTAGGACTGTTACAGCATTCACGTTAATAACTTTCTTGCATTGAACAGGTAATATTAGGGTTAGAGGTGGATAGCAGAGTCAAAATATCCTCTTCAATATTGCAATATCCGCTCCCGATCTAATTAAAGGGGGCGTAGACCATTTCCTTACAACTTATCGTTATGTTCTAGATGTCTTGGGGATGGTCAACCTTCCGGGGACAGAACTATTTCTATCAAACAACCAATATTTCTTACACATATTTAACTCAAGATAAGTTTAGATTAGTATTTAAAGTGAACATGCTCTAAAATGTAGACAGATGCTCATTGTGAAATAGAGCTAAAAAGCAAATAGGCAACCATGTTTTTGATCAGCTAAACAACCTTATAGCAGACAGCAGAAGTATCAGGAAGGTTCTAATTGGGCAAAGATAATTTTTGGATGCACTTCACAGATCAACTCTCTAACAATGGCCCAGCTTGATTTTTTTTTCAATATTAAGATTTACACTTGAATTAAAAAAAAATCAAAGAATACTCATGAATTAATATTTGGAATACAAGCTGAAAATTCATTTTCAGATGATCTTTGGCTGTTCATTCCATTCTTAGTTTTAAAATCTCAATAAATTTGTGTGAATTGCACTAACAATATTTTAAAGATTTAATGAAAAAGAAACTTTTCTGACCAACTAACACTTAAAAAAAAAACATTTGAGGACATCCGAACACCTTTCTGTTCCCTTATGGCAGACAGCAGCAGTCTCAGTTACATTCTAATTACCGGAATCCCTTTCAAGGGTTCTACAATGGGGATTTAATCTGATCAATACTGCACACCATTCTATAAATGCCATTACAGTTTCAACACTCCCCGTCAACAAATCAATAACTTGCATACATTTGACAGTCTGGCTGGACAGACAGATTTTGCAGGGCTACCTCAGTCTGAACATAAACTAAAAATTGTGATAATTATGACCTTTGACCTTATGACCTAGAATAATATCATATTATTGTCCATCTAACCTTCATGAAATACACTGCATGGAAAAAAGTATTTAAGCTGTTTTGAATGATGTTGTGACATCGAAGTTGAGATTCAGAATGGACAATGAATCCTGAGGCTAGACAGAATTATGCTAAAACATTGTATTTTGAGCATGAATTGTGTGCAAGTTGCTACCTAGGGGCAACAATACAGGCCAGGCCATTACCTTCTGAAGGGGGTCATGAACTTTGACCTTTGACAGTCCAAGGTTAATTGTTTCACCCTCATAACCATCCCAGGTTGGAACAAGACACTTATCAACGTGACCAAAAACTCATAAAAAATAATGGGTAAAAGGTGCAGGATTACATAAGGTACAAAAAATGTATTCCACGTTGGTAATGTAAGAAGTACAATCTATGTGTAGCCTGCAGAGAAAACCATGTATGGGACTGTTGTACATGTCAATTTTGGCAAATGTTGGAATGTTTGGAATACATTATACAGAAATTAAAGAGTAGGTGGTCAACATGTTAATATGATTGGGGATATCATTACATCGTCCATTATCTTTATAGACACCAGTATGCTTACCCAAGCGCTAGACCAGAATTGAACGTGTTATGATTATAATTAGGCCTACATTCTCCAAAGTTAGAAAATGCATAACAAACATTTCAATGGCCAATGTCCTTCTTGCTATGTTAGGTTTCCTTTTATGCCCACGAATAAGTGGTATGTGAGTATGTCAGTTAAGAGCATCACTGATGGTAAGAATGTCAGAACTATTTCTGATAAATTAATTGTTTCACTGTATTGATGATCAATTCATGATGATGGACAGAATCACACACTATGAACTTCTATAACACTACGGGTCACAGTATTATCAGAGAGGGGGTGAGAAATGAGTCAGCTTGCCGAGGGGCTTTTTATCGGAAGCACTTCCTCACAAGATCACAGTGCTTGAAAACCAACAAGCCTTCAATTCCATCGGCAACTACAGAAAACAAGAGCTTTGTTTGAAGTCGTTTATTGAAAATATGAGTGATATATGCAATGACTGTATTTGCACCCAGAAACCTGTTTGGAAAACCTGAATCATCACTCATAGAAAAGAATCTTATGATATAAGTAAATTATATTATGCCTAACAAAAACAATGTTTTTGTTGCCCTCACACATCAGACCCTACGAGATCGATGCCCAGACCTGAACTTTTGGGAACACTTTCAGCAAATTTAGCACGCTTTTTACCTCAAATTTGTCACCCCCTATCTCTGGAGATGAGGCTAGTGCTTCCAAAGCCGCCCCCCCCCCCCAACTACGGACTCTCTGAGATGCTCTGAACTGAACTTTTTGGCAACCTTCTCAGCAAATTTAGCACGCTTTTTACCTCAAATTTGTCGCCCCCTATCTCTGACCCTGGGGCTAGTACTTCCAAGCCCCTCCCTCCCTAACACACACAGACCCTCTGAGATGCCCTGACCTGAACTTTTGGCAACTCTCACAGCAGCAAATTTAGTGACCTTTTTACCTCCAATTTGTAGCCCCTATCTCCCACCCCATGGCTAGTGCCTCCAAAGACCCCCCCCCCCCCCC
>BQKZ01002969.1:30561-55965 GCA_036244855.1 Temnopleurus reevesii | reverse complement strand
GTCTTTGAGCAGCTTTTATCGTCTCTCGTTAACACAAGGTTAATGGGGGCTTTTTCCAAGACGCTTGTCCTCATCTGAGGACATCTGAGGACACGAAACAGGTGTTTGCTTTCCTCCCAACCATGTCTACCCCCCCCCCCCACGCCATCATCCTAGTTTGCAAGCACATACCCTAGACTTTCGGTGTGTGCATGCACAGAGCATGATACAGGGTATGCATATTGTGTAACTACATCACACACATACCCTGTATCACTCTCTGTGTGTGCGCACAACGAAACCCAAGGGTCTGTTATGGCAGACTACCATCATCCGTTCCTTTCTTGCATTACTCTAGTTTCAAATCCTCTCATAATTCATACCTATACCCGTGTGTATTGTGCTCTGAGAAGAAGGGTGAAAATTTGAGCCTTTTGTCCCGTATTTGGGGCAGAGTTCTGCGTGCAAAATTTCAGGTGATGACTTTTTTTTACCCATCAACTCATCAGAAGTGTAATTACTTGAAGGGGTGAGGGTGCCCGTCAGCTTCTCGAGGGTTGAGTGAGGAAATAATGGAAGTTGGTCGAGCCCCTGTCCCCAACCTTCCCCTGGGTCTTCAAATCATGGGTGCGGATGGTCATTCAGAACCCAGAACCTAAAATGTTTCAAATACAGGACAGTTAAACAACACTTTCAAAACATTTTCTCTAAGCTCATACATACTACAAACTTCATATGTTTATGATTATTTCATATAACACATGAGGACTAATTTGTGCGCGCTTCTATAAATTCATTTTACGAGAAAGATTCGCTCAAAATAGTCCTTGCCATTTTCCCCTCACAATTGCATATAGATTTATATAAGCCTACATGATGGTTATGCTTATAATTTCCGTATAGGCAGGCCTGTGTGTACTGAAAAAAAGACGCCCACTTTATTAGATTTAAATCGCATCTGACATTTCATCAAGCGATTTTAATATTGAGCTCAGTGTTTCAAAGTGGATCCTTTATAAAATGCAGTTATTAGAAACCAATTTCAAGTTGATCCTTATTCATTTGGCATCATCAAAATGGTATTGGGAGACGATGTGGCGGTTTTGTTATTGGTTTTGTTATTTGTTTTGTTGTATTGTCATCATATTTGNAACATCAAGGGACGAACATGACGAAAGGACAACTCATATTGAGCAAAGTTAGGTTTCATGTTCTTCGACAGTTTTGATCTGAATATATTTCCTTTTGTCTTTGTTTTTTTTTCTTTCTTGTTTGCATAATCCGCCTTCTTTCTTCAGAAGGGAAAGATGAAATAACCGATCAATAATAAGTAAGATTCAATCGCAGTTTTATTATTAAAATCTCATATGACATAATCAAAAGACCAAATCTATCATATCTACAACTTAATATGATCAGAATGTTGAATGCAAATAAAGGAATAAATTTCCACATTTCCAATGTATGAAGCAATCTTAAAAACCTTAAATCATTCCTTGTGAAAGAGGCATCACGATATACAGTATCTGCTTGGTTGAAGTACCAGTTGACATATATTCCTTTTGAAATGTTTATTCAAAACATTAATGTGCTTACAATAACAACAGAATCAGAAGGTCTCTCGCGAGTACACAGTAGGCCTAAATCCCTGACGATACACTTTTCTCAATGTCATTTTGGGTAAAGGCCGACTCACATCTTTGTGTTTTTAACCGTAAATTAAAAACTCTAGATCCCTAGACGCAAAAAGACGCAGGTTATACGTAGTCTGCAAACACATACCCTAGACTTTCGGTGTGTGCATGTGCAGAGCGTGATACAGGGTATGCATTGTATGACTACATCACAAACAGCATTGCTCTATCCTCAGCCTAGACTGAGGGTAGAGCAATGCTGTATGTGTGTGATGCAGTCACACAATATGCATACCCTGTATCTGCACATGCACACACCGAAAGTCTAGGGTATGTGCTTGCAGACTACATCACACACAGCATTGCTCTATCCTCAGCCTAGACTGAGGGTAGAGCAATGCTGTATGTGTGTGATGTAGTCACACAATATGCATACCCTGTATCTGCACATACACACCCCGAAAGTCTAGGGTATGTGCTTGCAGACTAGGTTATACGGTGGACAGCACGTTCGGCGTACGCTTCTTGAGCGCAAGCCGAAAGCCAGTCCACCGTCTGATCAGCGTATACCGTGTGCCAGAGGAGCGGTTTTTATTCTAAAAAAAAAAAAAAAGCTGGGCCGAAACAGGCTAAAAAAGCAAAGGTGTGAGTCGGCCTTTTTATCGTGCACCATGTCGGATAAGAATGTACTCAATGTTGTGCAGAATTCATAATTATTACCGAATACGGTGCAAAATATTACTTAACTTAGATGCATGTTCCATTTTACACAATAATGAGTAATCTTTTAGTAATCCATCTTCAGTGTGTATCGAAACATATGATACAAAGTATGTGTGGCATTAATAGATTTTATGCATGTGTGCTAACTCTTCCATTCATTTGTCAATAAGCTAATAAAAAAAAAATCATCATTTCTAGCCAAATTTGACTTTATTCTAGTTGCGTTAAATTGAATTTCGATCATTTGTGGCAGAAAATTGATCATGATATAAAACCAATTCTTTTGTTCTTTTTTTCAGCTGACTGTTCACTCAGTCATTTTGACTAGTTTATTTCAAGAGTGGAGAATTCACCCTTTGAATGTCAATCCAAATGGCTGCAGTTTCTCAGTAACCTTTTTATGATTTTCGTGTGCTATGGTTTGTACTTTGAGAGTAGTTTTATTTGAAATAAAAATCATGTGCATCTTTCATCAATTCCATCGTAAAAATATGAATTTCGTCAAGGCATCATCAGAAATATAATGAAATTGAAATTGATTTATTAAACTTCCGCTTCCAGACCTTGTCAATCAGCAATAAAAATAACCTTCTGATAGATAAGTTTCTGACATTCGTCGAAATGAGATACAGATATCCCACCGACTCGACCCAAAAGCAAAAAAAAATGTTTGGGTGCCCTACACAGACCCTCTGAAAATTGCCTGACAGAACCTTTTTTTTCTGATTTTCACTAAAATTGACAAATCACAGCAAAATTATGAATAAACATTCATTCATTCATTCATTCATTTTTATTTCATTTTCACCAGATAAGTCATTTTCAGATGATCTTTGGATTTTCGTCCCCCTTCCAAGTTTTATCTTTTTCATTAATTGTGTTCAAAATATTAGAAAACAATAATTAAAACAAAATCTCCGACCGACCGACGCTACTTTTCAAAAATAGCATTTAAGGGCCTCCAAACAATATTTCTCCTTAATAACAAGCTATTATGTCTGATGATTAAGGTCAAATGTGAGAAGATCACTGCCACTATCTACTTACAGTCAAATATATATATTTGAGTTGAAAATACCAGATACGATAAATAAAAAGTACATACAAAATGGAACGAACCCTCGCGAAAAAGACGAGTCTACAGAAAAATTGCATTATATATTCCTAAATGTTGTTATCAGTTGCGGATTTCTTTTGCACTCTAACCCGAAATGTGCAAAATTGCCCCTCTTTTCTGAGTGTGTATTGTTACTAGAATTAAGTATTCGTTTGGTAGTGGGACTGAGTGGGAGGGCGCAGAAGATTTGCAGGTTTGGATGACTAATGTCAAGGGACTTATCTTCATCTAAGCTGAACTTCATTAACCTCCCCCCACCCACTCTTATCATCTTCAGCTTCCAACATGCTCTGGGAAGTCCCGCCAAAAATAGTTGATAGATAACAGAAAAATGTCACTTTTGACCCATCAAATCTTCTCATTAGTGGGTTTTCGAAATTGGGGGACGGTGGTGTGTGAACGGCAGAAAACGAGTGCGCGCTGATGTGCGCATTGAAAGATGCGCATATCAAACGTAAATTCGTTTTCTACCGTCCACTGAAGCCCCGGTCACATAGGACCCCGGAAGCAACACGATTCACCCCGACTCGTCGTTCTGAGGCAGTTAACTTTGAATTAACAAAGAGTCGGGGTGAATCGTGTTGCGTCCGGGGTCCTATGTGACCGGGGCATTATTTCGAAAACCCACTACTGCCTCTATTCCATGGAGTGTCGTTCCTCCATTTTATATTGCTATTCTGTCTTTCCTCATCTTCACTTCAGTCCTTATAATGTAACACTCTAATCATGTATATGAAAACATGTAATCAGAACAAAATGTTGGCTGTATATGTCGATGACGTTCGAATGAATAAATTCAAATTCAAATTCAATCACTGTTTCTTTCTTAAATTGGCAACAATAGATATTTAAATTCTAGTTTTAAAGCAATCCAATTAAAATGTAATATCACGAAATCTAATTTTCATCACCAAATAATGTGTCAACATATTAAAGCTTGCCAATAGGAGTGTCAAAGAGTGATTTTTTTTCAATGTTTAATATGTTGCCAATTTAAGCATTATTTTACGACAATTTTGGTGATTGTTTACACTTAAAAAATAATCCGTGCCAAACTGCAAATAATGACCCAATAATAATGGTCAGATATTGTGTAAAATTTTCTCATTCTGCTAATGCATCTGGTATTTTGTAAAAGTCCTGCATAAAAAAATTATTGAACTAGGGAGAACATAATGTATTCAATCGTCCTGATTAAGGCTTCTTCGTCTGCAACGTTCCATTGCCATCCGAAGGGAATTCCATGAACTTCAGAGCTCCCAAGTCAAATACCACGGACAAATACAGGCAGATGACTCGGCATTTGCCATTCCGTGAGTCTTGTTTTCACACACAACATAGAAGTGATTACATGGGACCGAGTATCAACATTTTAGTGAATTGACATGGAGTAAAGCTATAGCCCTGAGGGATTTCCCGCATCGACACATTGAAACAAAACAGTTGCACAAAGACTTCGAGCAAATTGAATGATGTGGTCAGCCCAAATCTTGTAGATCGGGATTCTTTTTAATGAAATGCAAGTCTACGGGTCAGCAATATCAAAATATGAACCTTTAAATATCAAACAATAAATTAAGAACTAGCAGAAAAATGAAAAGAAAATAAACTAGCGTATTGTTTGCTTGGGTAAACGTGTAATTTGTGTTGAAATGTGTTGAAATGTGTGAGAGAAAGAGGCATGGGGAGGAAAAGGAGGGTGTAATACATGGGAGGGGAGAGAGAGTGAGTTGAAGATCAGAGGTGTAAATCGGCTCTCGATGCCTTGATGGCTTTGTGTCAGTCACTGATAATATCCCATTACAGCTCTCATAAACATAGTTTTTATCTTAGAAAAAAAGACACTTCGATGGAAAATTTGGAATATTTTGACGGTGAAATAATGCATCCTCTGATAATTCAGTGACAAAATCCCATTACCTCCCTAGTTTATTGAAAAAAGATAAGGGACAACGTAGAACGGGAAGAGAGAGTTGGTGGGATAGGAGAGAAGTTGGAGCGAGGGTCGAGCAGAGATGCATTCTCTCGATGCAATTTCAAATGTTTTGATGTGGGAAATGATACAATAATCTCTGCGGTATTGTAACATTGAATGATTACACCCTATGACCTCTCTCTGTCTGTACACCATTCACTTGCAATACTATGAATCTTATACCAACACTGGGGGCCCATAAATTCAATCGAACTGGTCCATTCTACCACTTTTCTTTACAGAGTCGCCGCATGGTATGTCGATCTTTTGGCTTATGGTATAGTAAAACTTGACCTTCTGATTCGAGATGTGGAAATGACTTGAACAGATGTAGGCCTTGGAAGGATGGATTGGCGACCGTGTGTAGACGGGAGACTGGAGGGGAAGACTGCGTCTGGAAGGGTGGGGAGTACTGGGGCCAATTGCATGAAATGGAATGAGCTATCCTATTCTTTCTAATACCTCTACACTTCTTGTGCTACCATCTTATAGGGTTGTACAGAATTATTCCGCCATGCTTTCGAACGGCGTCAACAAAATTGATATTATTACTCTTTCATTCCCCTTTTCCCTCATGTTTGAATATTATTTTTTCTCAATCTCAATTGTACAAATTCCTTGATAATCCAAAACATGACCTCAAAGTTCATTGTTCGAATTTAAGAAAATTCAATTCGGCTATATGGTGTGGTCAGCATATCAGGTGTACGTGACTGCCTCAGACACAGACGTGGATACGTCAACGTTAAGAGGATGACATAAGAAGTAAAGACGTCTTGGCAAGACCTCTATCCTCTTCTTGCACAGAAGTCTTAACTTCTTGTGTCATCCTCTCACATGTCAACTAAGACGCAAATATTGATACGTCTATGTAGACGTCAAGACTTCTAAGGAAGAAGATGATAGCTAATACAATGTTGTGCAATTGGCCAATTATTTGATATTTTAACAGTGTTTTTTAAGAAAATAACATCCGTTATGATGGTGAAAAGTAGATTCTCGAAATCCTTCATAGTTGCTGGTTAAAAGTCGGTCTACTCATGAAAAAAAAATAGGAAATAAAAAGTAGCAGAGGTTGTTGAACTAAACACCAGCAAAGGTGCTACTTCACATGATACAGAGGAGGCAAATATCGGTTTCCCTAATAGTCGAGATGGCAACATTCTCAAGAAATGTGAGAATACCAAGAAGAAAAATCTCAAGCATTCTGAATGGACGGGATAAAGGTAAACGATTTCAGGTCAAAAAATCGCACTTTAGTTATTTCGCCGTGGGCACATCCAGTGTTTGAGCTCTTGTGAATGTGAACAAGTTCAAATGTATCGTGTATCATAAAGTGTTACAGTATAATGATCTGTGGCTTTCTCCGTAACTCCACATCGCGATAAATTTTTACTTTACTCTTCTGGTCAGAAGAGGGTCCCGTCCGACAAGAAGATTCGTTATTCCGAAGCACTTAACCCATTGACATTGTCACACATAAAACTTTTGTTATTCAAAAAAATCGCAAATAAAGATGTGTGACCTTTGTTATTACATTCAAATCGATGAAATAACAGCAAAGAATGTAGCAGAAAAGAAGGAAATCCTACAGGCACTGTCGAGATATTTCACAATTTAATCAATAAAGCGATTAGTGTCGCTTTATTACTACAAAGATTAACTATGTAGGTGATACTTTTAATTTCACTTTTTAAGCCATAAACGTTGATTTTGAAGGCTAATTCACAGCTGACTTTATGTACTCCATCGACCATTTATAGATAGCATTTAGACTCTGGCAGTTGATATTTTTAAACGAAAACAAACTTGAACAGCTATAATATCTGTTGCTAAGGGTCAGACCTCCTCCCCTTCCTCCACACCCTCTTATGAGGATCTGACTCGTGGTGGAAACAAAATGTCATGGGGTACCGTATTCATGAACTTCGAACCGAACGTTTGGATTGTACATTCACGTCCGAGAAATTGCCTAGTAATCAAATGATGTTTTCGAATGCGTTTGTGAAAAGGCTTAATTTCGAAACCGTTTAAGAGATCAGTGAGGGTGATTGGAACAGACGACCTAACTGGTTAAAAGATCAATGACCTATACCTATATACGAACAAGCCTGTGGATCAATCGGGATCTACGATACTAGGTAAACCAGATGGCCTCATCGGGTCATCTTCAAGGCCTCCAGTCACATAACTGAACAAAATATGCTTACCAATTCAATGAATTTCCCTATAGTTTCCTTTGATTTTTGTTTACAATTTTCTTATAAAGTCAATTTATATCTCTGCAGTTTTTCGTCTACATGGTCTATGTATCAGGCTGTATAACTTTCATTTTAGGACAATCCGTCATCTATTTCTCTTACTGTTACTGTTAAATAGAACCACCAGATAAACCGACGGTAGGGTGTTTCATGAAGTTTGTCGCCAGCGACTATGAGTCAGCACTGCTTGGAAGAGACGACCTACTGGTTAAAAGATCAATGACCTATACAAGCCTGTGGATCACTCGGGATCTTAGATACCTAGTAAACCAGATGGCTAACCCCATCAGGTCATCTATAATGCCCCAGTCATATGTACAACTATAAAACAAAACATGCTTACTAATTCAACGAACTTCCTCAGAGATTTGCTTATAATTTGCTTATAAAGTCAGTTCATAATCATCTCTGCTCTTTTCGTTGTTTTTTTTTTATATGAAACTATAATATATCTTCGATTTTGGGACATTCCGTCATCTATTTCTCTTAATCATGTTAATGTTACACATAACCGACAGGTGGACGTTTTATGAAGTTTGTCGACAGCGACAATTAGTCAGCACTGACTAATCCAATAAAATCCTTGATTTTTATTGGGTGAAAATCCCCATCGCTTATTGTTGCTACGGTAACTAAAAATAACTGCAACATGATTCATGAAAAGCCCTCTCGATTTTGTTTTTCTATCCTTTACAATTTATGTTGCTCAGGGTCAATCCCGGCCCTCCACCCCACCCCTCGCCTGACTTTATTCAACGTTCCCCTAATATGAGGAAGGTTCTGACGACCTAAACAAAATGTCAGAGGGATTCCTGAACTTGGAACCAAACGTTTGGATTGTACATTTACGTCCGAGAAATTGCCTAGTAATCAAATGATGTTTTCGAATGCGTTTGTGAAAAGGCTTAATTTCGAAACCGTTTGAGAGATCAGTGAGGGTGATTGGAACAGACGACCTAACTGGTTAAAAGATCAATGACCTATACAAGCTTGTGGATCAATCGGGATCTTAGATACCTAGTAAACCAGATGGCTAACCCCATCAGGTCATCTATAACATCCCAGTCACACAAGTATAAATAGACCACTTTCATGCGCGCATCGTTGGGTGTCTTTGGGCTTTGGGCTCGAAACCATCCTAACAGTTCTTTGTTCAAATGCACACAATGTCATCCTTGTTGATGTTGTTGTTGGACATGGTTCTAAAGACACCGTGGTATACGTCTTCATCGTCAGCATCCACCGGTTGGGAGGACAAGGGGTTGATTTGTAATTATAATTTTGTAATGATAATTTGATTTATACAACGATCGCCATATGATTGTGGTGATTTGTGCTTGCGAATACGTCATGTCCAGTGTATATTCACTTTAAGCAGAAGTGACAAATGAATTGGACAAATTAAACAGCTTCTTTCAAGTTTTCACAACAGCTTCATGGGCACAAAAAAAAGAAAGTAACTTCCAAAGCTTGTTTACAGATCAGATGTGACAGCTGTTTTACATTTCTCTGCGTAATAAGTGGGAGGGGAATTGATTTTGTGTGCATCTAAACGTTGTGATACCTTGAATGGAAGTCAGGCCACCTAATTCGTCCCCATGACGAATTAAATGTCTAGTGGTAATTATACTGATTTAAAGGTAGACAACTACATTTGCTCACATTACGGTTATGCTTACAACTTGTTGTGTACCTCAGATATGCCAAAATGATAACCTCTATGAAGTATTTTGGTCGAATGTAGTCCAGAATATTTAATTCAAATAAAAATTTATTCTATTATAATTCATCTTGACGCCAACAGTATCGCGATACTCCTAGCGTAGTATGGTACCACACACACACACAACATTGTAAAAGCACATACAGTGCGCACTTCAATACACTGCCACACCATGCGGAATACGCACTGAGAGAGACCCTTGCGCTATTGGTCAACGAGTGGTTAACGACTGTTTTGAATTTTTGAACGCATGGTCTATTAATTCAAGGCCCGAATAGAATTATTATTGGAATAACCTTAAATGACCAATGACCAATCATGACCAATCTTTGTGCTTAAATGATTGGTGATAACTTCTAACATTTAGTACTCTTCAACATAACACAACAATCTTGGGAAGTAAAATTTTAGGCTGCAAAAGAAGTATTCTACCTTTAAGAGGCCTCAATTATTCCACGTATGAAGCTAATTTGGAGGCTGGTACTGACTGAGAAAATGGCTTCAAGTTATTTCGCATTTTTTATCAGAACACAGCAAAACTCAATGAGTGAAATAAAATTCAGATAACGGGACTGCATAACTCCGTAAATTGTTATGGTGTTTTCAAAAAAAAAATATGGGGGAAAGTGCAAATAATATACGTAAAATATAGCAATTAAGAGGTTTCCATCGCAATGCATGGCGGGCAGGTGTATGCAAAATGACGTAATCGGGAATTTATGAACTGGGTTTAGAGGTAGGTAATCTTTCGTCAAGGCATGTTTTTGACCATATTTGGCCTAAGAAGAGGGAACACGCGCACGCGCGCAAATACTTTGGGAGACGATAATTTCCTTAATAATGGTCGTAGAAAGTTGAACAGGATATCATTTTTTTTTATTTATACTCTATCTGACTACGTCAAGAGAAATGGCGAATTTAGGTCTTTTCATGCTGAAACGCGCAGTGACACGCGCGTATCCGTCTGCGCGCACAAATTTTTCAAATGCTTAAAATGACCTGAAACGTACTCTTATTTAGTCCAAAACTGATTTTGAGCATTTTGAAATTTTGACGGACGCGTGAACCACGTTAAAAGTTAATGCACATTTTTTAATTTGACAGTCAATTTTTTAACGATGTATATTTCTAACGTGTGAATATTGCCCGCTTCTAGTAGAATAGCGCGACGTGGAGGCATAGTCCTCGGCAGATATCGTCTGTACAACTGCTTTCTTAGTGTGATGATGGAGTTGCTGGTGTTGCTGATGATGTCGTCCCTATGTTGCAGGCACATTGTTGATCCCAGAGAGACAGGAAGACATGAGATGGCGGATCCGTGTCGTGAGATACCGTATGATGAAAAGGAAGGTGAGTTTAAACCGTAGTCATTTGTTCCAAAGTCGTCAATTCATGAATCGTTACCATTTCCACAATCATGTTGATAACAAGCGTAGCGGAACGAATTTTTATTTTGGGAGGGGAGGGGGCAAAGTGAAAAAAGGGCGCTTTCGTGTCAAAATTGTAAAATTAAAGGTACAGATTTTTTTTTCTATTCTAAAATGTGTTTTCCTGGCATCCGTAGGGGCTTTAATAGTAGGCGCACACCAGGCCCGAAGTCCCAGTGGGAAGTTTTGGGAGCTGGCCAAGAAAATTTTTGATTTTTACTATTTTAAAATGTGTTTTCTTGGCATCTGTAGAGGCTTTTAGGCGCACACCAGGTCCGAAGCCACAGTGGGAAGTTTGGGGAGCTGCCTCAGATTTTTTTTTTAATTTTTACCATTCTAAATGTTTTCCTGGCATCGGTAGGGGCTTTAGACGCACACCAGGTCCGAAGCTCCAATGCGAAGTTTTGGGAGCTGCCCAAGATTTTTTTTCTTTTACTTTTCTAAAATGGATTTTCCTGTCATCTGTAAGGGCTATAATAGTAGGCGCACACCAAGTCTGCAGCCACAGTGGGAAGTTTGGGGAGCTGCCCAAGAAAATTTTTGATTTTTACTACTCTAAAATGTGTTTTCCTGGCATCTGTAGGGGCTTTAATTAGTAGGCGCACACCAGGTCCGAAGCGACAGTGGGAAGTTTGGGGAGCTGCCTCAGATTTTTTTTTACCATTCTAAAATGTGTTTTCCTGGCATCTGTAGGAGAGTATAAGCGCACACCAGGTCCGAAGCCCCAGTGGGAAATTTTTGGAGCTGCCCAAGAAAATGTTTGATTTTTACTATTCTAAAATGGGTTTTCCTGACATCTGTAGGGGCTATAATAACAGGCGCACACCAGGTCCGCAGCCACAGTGGGAAGTTTGGGGAGCTGCCCCAGAATTTTTTTTATTTTTACTATTTTAAAATGTGGTTTTCTTGGCATCTGTAGGGGCTATAGACGCACACCAGGTCCGAAGCCCCAGTGGGAAGTTTTGGGAGCTGCCCAAGAAAATGTTTGATTTTTACTATTCTAAAATGGGTTTTCCTGACATCTGAAGGGGCTATAATAATAGGCGCACACCAGGTCCGCAGCCACAGTGGGAAGTTTGGGGAGCTGCCCCAGAATTTTTTTTATTTTTACTATTCTAAAATGTGTTTTCCTGGCATCTGTAGGAGCTATCGGTGCACAGAGGGCCCGGCACTGAGAGACATGTAGGAAACACTTGCATGTGTTCCGGTTTTTTTTACTCTAAAAAGGCTACTTTGACTTAGGAAAAGGGCACATTTCCTCATGTTCGAGATTTGCGGAGGCATAATTTGCAGCCTGCCCAAGCCCCCGCCCACGGTACGCTACCCCCTCCCTGGGGATGAGAATAGCCCTTGGAGGGGATGGGGCACTTGTCACGGAAAAAGGGGCACATTTTCTAAGTTATTATTTTAGGGGACACTGTCCCCTCCCCCCTCTGTATGCTGCTCCTTGGGCATGAAAAAAGTCTATTTCCTGAGAGTCGATTCATTTATTTAATACTCCTTCAGCATGTTCAGGGAAAATATACATGTATATATATGCGTACGTCATCGATAAGGGCATATTTGTAATGCCATGTTCAAGGGTCATTTCATAAAGGGCAATGTAAGTAAGTTGAAATGGTGGAAACATAATGTTAAATTGCGGAAAAAGAGCCCCTTTCAAGTATGGCAATACAACTTTGAAAAAAAAATAGGTGCTATTAATCTTAACCTATTTAGTAAGTGGGAAAAGAAGTTCCGTTTGACAAAGGAAAAGGGGCATTTTTTACCCAGGAAGAAGGGCATTTTGACAAAAAGGACACATTTTTTCATGCTGGAAATTGTTCGGGGCCGCCGCCCTTGGTTGGTAACCAAAATGTAACACCGCGTGAAGCAAGGACATCCCGATATACATCAATTAAAATGGTATCTTATTGAAATTCACGTTAATTTTGTCAAGGAAAATGGGAGAGCATGTTTGAAATGCATTCATTGGAAGTATTTCATGCAACAGTACCGTGTGATTGACATTAGTTCGTGAAAACGGATAACAATGAATACCGGTATCTTTTTTTTTTAATTAAAAAAAAGGATATTGTTCGGGTTCAAACTAAGTCCACTAATCAGAGTCAGAAATCAATCTAGATTGTTCATCGCCTCTGCATTACAAAATATAAACACTTAATAAGTGTTTATATTAAGGAAGTTGCAGTGTTGATATCTGTAAGTGCAGTATGACTTTCAAATTTACCATTATTCATAAGTTTTATAAATGTCATATTTATTTGATTGACAGTTGTTTTATGATATGCTTTGATTATTCTTGTATTGTATTGTATACAGTCAACAGTCGAAACCTCACCAAAGTGGAAGCGAAGAAAAGGTCTAGATTTTATCTTTACTTATTCATTAAAATGATATTCAATTAACCCTAATCTTATTGGAATATATCAATCACTAAATTAGTGAGGGGCCTTTTTGCCCCCCCCCCCACCCCCCCCATCTGATCTTTGCTGTTGATCGCGCAATCGCGCCAAAAATTGCCACGTACATAGCCTTTGATGTACATTGTAAACTGCAAGAATGCATAGTTCTTTTTGCCAAAAATCCACTCATTTGTCTAATTATGTTAATTTACGTGTAAAAATACCAAAAGAATAACAAAATATTCATGAATCATGAAATAAATCTCCTAACATCCTCATTTTTTTTCTTGAAAGTGCATACACATTGATTGTGTTCACCGTTTTCTCTTTCAATAGACCACTTACGTAATATTGAAAGAATGGTGTGGTTTGGACTCTACCTAATTGAGAAAATCAATCAGCAATGTCTAATTAACAGACACTCTTCCCCAATCGTTAACTTCACGATCCAATAAAGAAAGAAAATTCAAATCTACAAATCGGAGCACAAGTAAATTGATTGTATCACTCTCGAGGAATATATTTTCGTATACATCTACTCGTGCCACGGTATCTCCGGACGAGGCTGCTCGTGATCAAGAATCTGATAATTTACAGGTAAGAGGGCGCACACCACTGATAATATTCCCATTTACTCATGTGTAAAAAAAAAAAGTAAAAAGTAAAAATTCATCAAAAATAAGTGCTAGGAACAGTAACATTCAGACTTGAAGTGTTAGTAGATCATCATATTTCCTTCATCTTCATCAAATATGAAGCGTGGTCTCATCGCTTTTTCTCTCAGAAAAGGGTCTGAAAATTAAACTACCTATAAATTGGCTGGGACCATGTTGGGATATGGAGTTTTGCACAAGACTGAAAAGATTGTCCTAAAATCCAATTTGCAACGATTCCTGCCATCTCATGGGACTCATCCAAAGCATCAATAGTTGATTTTAATGCTCATATGAAAAACATAGCTGGAATATATGCCATTTAATTTATACTATTATTTCTTTTAATTACATGAATATCTTTGGTGCGATGTCACCTGACAAACAACGATCACCTGACATAATTAGTGGTGTGCGGTCAAGACTGTCAACTCTTCAAATTATGTTCAGGACCTCATTGCCACGATTGCATCAGAAAGTGCGATTAGACGCAATTCAGAAAATTCACCGCAAATCAATTTTCAACCAATGATCAAAACAAATGTAGGACTTGTGTTTAATTTTGTGAATTGGGTTTAAACGCAAAGTGTTACGCGACAGGGCCCAGGGCGGTGTTTCACCAAGTCGTTCGTAGAAGTTACGCACGACTTTACGTTCGACTGGTATCAGTTCTTGCGCTGAATGTGCGTAATAATATGAACCATTACACACAAGAAGGGGTACCAGTCGAACGTAAAGTCGTACGTAAAGTCTTTTTTATCTTGGTGAAACACCGCCCTGATCTGTTACAATATTATCAATGTGCGAGGTCAAAGATTGAATTTTTAAAAAAAAATTTTAATGATAGGATCAGATATTTTTTAGGAGAACTATAGAAAACAGACTGCGGAATACAATTATTGGTGAAATATTATCCTCACAGTATGATCCTAACTTAAAACAAGTTCACGAAAGAATAGCGGGTTTATCACCGATGACCGAAGATTGTTCGTGTTCTATTGAAATGTCTGAAGCTCAATTGATGGTAAAAATGGAAACAGGGCATATCCTAATTGGTGTGTTTACAATTCTAGACACCTTGAATTGTAAACGCGCCAATAATTCATCGGATTATGAAACAACTGCGTCCCGATTAAATTATCTAAATGGAAAATTAATACAAATAGAACGAGAAGTGAAGGCATATTCCTCTAGTAATGGGGTTAACCCTCAAATAAGGGGGAAAAAATGTCTCACTACTCTTCAGGTGCC
This sequence comes from Temnopleurus reevesii, assembly GCA_036244855.1. Lineage (NCBI taxonomy): Eukaryota > Metazoa > Echinodermata > Echinoidea > Temnopleuroida > Temnopleuridae > Temnopleurus > Temnopleurus reevesii. The sequence goes on along the minus strand of BQKZ01002969.1, from coordinate 40,817 downwards.
AAGGCACGAGACGTAAAAGAGGTATATATAAACATGTACATGTTAAATATATATTATATATATATTTTTTTTCGTCCAACGGTTTCATTATTTTACTACCTTTATGACTCTAGTCATAAATTAATGACTAGATGAATCAATAATTAAATGTTCGATATATATATATATATATATATATATATTGTTAGCCGACTGCTCCCTATAAAAAAAAAAACATGTAATCCGATCCCCTTAAACCTTGTCTTCGCAGAAGAAAATGATAAGCATGATGTTAGGAGACGCCCTTGATACAACGAATGATGAGATTCTGTCAAGTCAAGTGCCAGGTCAGGATCCAGTGATCACAGAGAGCAAATATATCACTGTTCAACTGCAGAAGAATGTACCAGAAGACATCGGTACAGGGGACAACCCGATTAAGCAACGAGGAACAAAATTTGACGTTCCTCCATCCTATCAGTTCTTCGGGTCGATAGATAGAGATGATATACTTCAATCACAGGTATGGGATTGCCATCAATAATGTAGTTCAGATTCTAAACGATTTTTTGAAAGCGCTATATCCTCCCGATCTATCTCTTTTCTCTCTATTGCTGCTAGTCCGAAAGAGGGCGCGACTCCGAGAATTCAGACCCAACGTTCTAGCGTTCTGTATACAAAGATATGATCACGCCATCTACCGGTCGTACTCGTATACCACTGGGGCAGAGCAAATATGAAACCGTTCAGAATCTGAACTATCACTAATGTTGTGGAGGCTGGAATGGGGTGAGGGAGAATAGTGAGTTTTCAAAGTCGGTGGACGGAGGCTTGTGGATGGTAGAACACAAATGCGATTATGCGCAACAATTGATGCGCACTCGGTTTCTGCCCTCCGTAAGCTTCCATCAATCAATTTCGTAAACCCACTTATAAATAGTCGCCATTGCTGCCATGTCCCAAGCTTTGGGTAGATTCATTGGCCGTGTTCCCAGTCTCGAGGATCGGGCACAACAAACACAGCACGTCATCACGGCACGGTTTTTACGCGATGTCTCCCCTGTGATTGGCCAATAGTTGAACATCCTTTGCGCGGAGGAGCGCGCTAACCAAGATACTGCGTAAATACCGTGCCGTGTTTGGTGTGCTGGGGCCTTAGTCCTCTGTGTGGTCGACCTAAAAGGAGAAGGGATACTTTGGATTTTCCTCTACAAGAAGTTAAGTTTCAGTTTCAGTTCAGTTCAGTTGATTTATTTAAATACTGTGTGTAAAAAAAACATGCTTTCAGCTTGGCTAGCTGTTCAGACCTCTCTCCTTGGTACACAGCAGAAGTCTGTTGCGCACTTTTTCAGCATTAATCTTTGGATTGGTCGAAGGGGGCTTTGATATAAGGTGGCAATTAATTGCACAAGAATCAGTTGTAAATCAATTTTTACTCCCTCTGTATAGATAAGTAATGTTGTATTGGATATGAAGCACGCGAGTTCATTTCATTTAATGTGTTAAACGGACTTTAAGTCTTTCGTACTGAAGTTAATCAATTAATTATGTTTAAGTTTTTAGCGTTTCAGACTAAAATATTCTGCAATTACATTCTTTCATAGTATTTTACTCACCGTCAGTTTCTTCATTGTTTAACCTTTATTTTTTTTGCAAAATCCTTCTTCTCTACAATTCGTGGCCCCGTTACATAAAGCCTAAAATTATGGCAAGTTTGCCATTAATGATAAACGTGTTAGAATCCTTGATTATGATTGGCTGTTTTGCACCGTTGTCATGGGAGTTACCCTTAATGACAAAGTCATAGGCCCGTATTCCGATAGCGAGGTTTAACTTAACCCAGGTCTAAGGCATTGTTCTTTAGACTATTGGTTTAACTTTTGAATAGCCCGGGTCTAAATAACAATGAGTTAGTCCAGGGTTAGGTTAAACCTCGCTATCGGAATACGGGCCATATTTTTTAATTGTATGAAGCAGGGCTAAGATGAAAGAGTTGGGCTTGATTTCATTTTCCATTCACTTCAGATTTTATCCTACGGTAATTCCTCGAACCCACAAGGCTTCGCCCAAGTTCGTGATAATATCACTTCAGGCGCCACACAAGTCAAATTCAAACAGGAAAATGGGTCAGAAGCCAACGTAACAAACGCTGCAGAGCCAATTGAGTTCTTCGTGAATACAAACATTGAGCCGGAACCCCCAATGGTAATCCAAGCCAAAATCTCACAGAGGATGCCCATGTCATATCAGCGGATGAACATCACTGATTGGGATAAGGACTTCCGTGCCGTTATAAGAAGTGACGATGAACGAGGTGTGTGGGTGTTTGCTAAGCTGCAGAATCACCCGCTGAAAAATAGTTATGACATAGTCAAGAAGCTCCCCAGGGTGATCAATGGATCAGAGTACTGGTTGGATCAGTCAGTAGCGGATCAGGCGAGGAATACCTTCACATTTACTAAGGAAGAACATTGTGGCAATGGAACATACTACATTGGGGTGATCCCTGCAGGTTAATCTCTATACCAATTACATTTTTCTTTTCGTCCGTGTTTTCACCTACTAGTGACGGTTTTCGCAATATCATTTATAGCCCCGGTCACATAGGACTCCGGAAGCAACACGATTCACCCCGACTCTTTGTTAATTCACAGTTAACTGCCTTAGAACAACGAGTCGGGGTGAATCGTGCTGCTCCCGGGGTCCTATGTGACCGGGGCTTAAGCAATATCATTTTAAGCAATATTATTTCTGCGATGGGTTCATGCTATCAAGATCTTTTGATCTTTTAATCTTGATCCCCACCCATACTTGCATTCCTCTACTTTTTATTGTTATTTATGTCCAATTTGTACATTTAATTTTATATGTATGTATTTTTTGTCTTGTACGTGTTTGTATTTTTTATGCATTTTATGGGTGAAATAGATATTGAATTGAATTGAATTGAAGAGAAAAAGAGTATTGGAGCACGATTCAAATTACAATTTATTTCCTCTTACATTGAACATGTTGAAGAAGCACGTATTTTTTAGGATATTAAATTGTTTCTATGTCGAGAATTATTTGTCTTCATGCAGCGATACACCTTTATCTACCGTCACTTCGTGCACTGAAAACACGGAAGTTATGAACTACGTATGGCCAGGGTTCTTCCGAATTTCACTTTTTATCACTAAAATCATTGTTTGATACGTTTGTTATACTTCTATTAGTCACAGTAATCTGATAATTTAGGCTCAGGAAAGAAGTACAAATTAATTGGGATTAATAAGGCCAATTGATGTCACTGAGACACAATACTATACTTTCCAGTAACATCTGCAACATGATTTGCAACACAATTACTTATTCAAATGTTCATTATTATTCTTATTCGTTTAATATTCATACAGCTGTTCAGCATTTATCGTAAAAAATGAATCGCAGTGCTGCTCATCTTCCAATGATGTTATGTTTGATCATAAGTCAAATACCGGTAAGTCATCATCACCATCCACGTTATGCCCCGGTCACATAGGGCCCCGGAAGCAACACGATTCTCCCCGACTCTTTGTTAATTCACAGTTAACTGCCTCAGAACAACGAATCGGGGTGAATCGTGTTGCTTCCGGGGTCCTATGTGACCAGGGCTTTATAACCACACGGCCTTCTCCGTCACTGATGATTATAGCTTCGGACCCTTCACCGATTCCTTTTGTCCATGGACAGGTACCGATGCTGAATTCAAGATGTTGAACTCGACAACGTCAAAGTGTTCTGGTGAGAAAGAAATACTAACACGTCCTAGTGATGAGACCACCACAGTCATCCCATTCACATATAACTTCAGCTCCTATACATCGGCCTGTCAGTTCTTCAACATCGACATAGACTCGTGGGATACCACAGGATGTTGGGTAGGTTGTGACCGACAAACCACAGAATCATCTTCAAATCATTCAAAAATTCATTCTTCAAGAAACTATATATTAAACAATGCTAAATCACCGCAGGGGGCAGTTACGGACATTCGTAATTACGGAGTTTAAGCAAAGAGAACGGAAGGGCCGATCAGGACGTTATTTCTCAAGCGCGGGAAAATCTACAGTGATCTAGCGGGCGTTCTCAACCTTAACGGCCCGCTAGATTTTCCCCGCAGTCGAGAAATAACGTCCTGATCGGCCCTTCCGTTCTCTTTGCTTAAACTCCGTAATGTGCGATCCACTCTGCGGGGTTCTTGGTAAGTAAATCGCGATAACTTTACATATTATTTTAAACGCTTTCTGATATTAATCCTTACTACATCATGGATTGTTCCGTTGATGGAGCATCAAGTACATCCGATGATGTTTATATAAGGATGAAAGAATCGGAAATTTTCCTAAATGACGGACGTAGCACCTTCCCACGTTCGCACCTTCGACGGTATCATGAGTATCGCTTATTGATATTGCCGTTTGTCGCTGACGGCCGGAATTGGAAAGAAATCGAATTTCAGGCTTGATGGTTTTGATCTGTTTACATATAAACCACTGCTTAATAATTCATCTAATAAATAACACTTTTAAATTATATGCAAATTCAGAAAACCAGACCAGATTATAGCTGCAAAGATATACAAACATTAAAATGATGGCGGATCCTATGAGACGACTCTAATGAAGGAAAATATCAACCCATTTTATAGCAACAGTCTATTGAAATCATTTAATTTAAGCAAATCAATATTATGTGTCTGTTTTCAGAAAGTACAAAATATTCTACACTAGATAGTTAATACTAAAATGTGAAACACTTAAATATATTGACGCTGTAGCCTGTGTATCGGTGGACATTGAAATGTCCGATTACATCCCACCGCTGCCACCAACAAATTGTTGAACTAACTGTGTCTTAAATGTTGCGATTCCAACAGCTTATTTTAGTTATTACTAATAATGTTTGACTGACTATCTTATAATAATTATCTCTCTCTCTCTCTCTCTCTCCCTCCCTCCCTCTCTCTCTCTCTCTCTCTCTTCTCTCCTTTCTTCACAATTTTAATTCCCTTTGACCGTTCCCCTCTGTGATCTTCTATCTTTACTCAGACTGGAGAGCAGACCACAGCTCGAGTTACACACTGTCTCTGCAACAATCTGACCATCTGACATCCTTTGCTGCTGCATTTGACAGCAAGCATTTCAGTTGCAGGTATTGGTCATGTTGGTGTATAGAACACTGAACACACCAGTACATTAATAATCAAATGCATATGTTAATGTTAACAGAAATGCAAAAAGATAATAGTACAAACAAGTATACAATTACGAAGAAATTTAATTAATTTTCATTTTACGCAAGAAAGTATGCAGAGAAAGTGAATTCTGAACCGCTTCTGGCAGGGAGTTCCTGCCGAGTTCCAAAGCTTGGGGCCTGGATAGCGAATGTCAAACTGAAATCTTCGGGTTCTATGTTTTAATAAGTGTATTTGGCTTGCACCTCTCGTATTATAATCATGAAACTCCAAATTCCAGCGGAAACAAAATTGCTCGTCAAATTGACTTGGAAATATATATATATTTATACATATAGACACTCTGTTGGTGTAAGTTTATATCTATAATCCGTAAATTTTAGTAGTTTTAAATCTTTAAAAATAGGATTAGTGTGATCACGAAAGTCAGCCCCAGATACAATGCGAACTATTTTTTTTTTGGTAAAACTATCAGCTTACGGATATTTGTTTTGTTTGTGTTTGCCCAGATAAGATTAGAATAGGTTACATAGGGTAGGACAAGAGCACAATATAGAATTCTCAATGTATCCGGGAAAAAGGTGTTTTATTTTGGATATAATGCCAATACTTTTGATATGTTGCTTTCTTCTTCAGAAATATGATATTTCCAAGAGAGGGAACTGTCCAAGTAAACACCAAGAAACTTTGCCTCATCCAGTAGAAGCTATGCTATGGTATTGTATTTAGAGTTCAGGTATTAACGAGTCAACGAGGGACGGCCTGGGGCCCAGATGTCAAATAATACAAAAATGTATGTATATCATTTTGTCAAATTTGAATTGCTCTCATGATATATATTGCACTGTTTTAGTGTAAGTAATATATCATTTATACGGCTCGATAGTCAGATAGTGAAAATTAATTATGGGTCAAAAATGTATTTATCAGTGATTGGTTAAAATACCCCACGTGATTGAATATAATTTCGACTAGTTTGGGAACTTGGCCCCAAAAAATACTATGTGAGAAAATGACGTAGGTTCATGACGATATTTACGTCACTACTTCACATAGTAAAAATATGTAGGGAAATTACGTCACATTCGCGACGGTTCAACATGAACTTTTGTGTGCGATCAGTGTGTGTGAACTTCACCCGCGAGCGCCAGCTTGTGATCAGTCATCGCTCATTCAAGATGGCGGCCTCCACTTCCCGGAGATTTGGTCAGTTTTCTGACGAGGATTTAGAAGATTTCATCACTTCAATGGATAGTGAAAACACAAAAAAGCAGATAAAGTACGGGATGTCCGTCTCCAGAGAATTCTGTTCGGAAGTGGGTGTCAATTTTGAGGATACTGGCATGAGCCTCGAAGCGCTCGATGCTCTGCTATCGCAATTCTACGCCGGTGCAAGGAGCAGGACCATCTAGTCTAAGGTGAGCTTTGTTTTTATTTTATTTGAGCAATTTTTGACCCATAATATAAAACAAATATACCTTGCCTTGATTTCGACTTTCTCGTTCAAACTATGGGCCTCGGTGCCTCCAAAAGTACTATTTACTTCGGGTCTGCGCCCCTCAGCAAATAGTACTTTTTGGTCAGCACCTCTTCCCATAGTTTGAACGAGAAAGTCTCAAGGCAATGTATATTTGTATACTATTACCCTCCTGCTGAGTTATTGCCATTTGTGTCTTTGTTGCACTAAAGCCACGACATGGTAGTGTATTTAGAGTTCAAGTATTAACGAGGTAACAACGACCTGGGGCCCAGATGTCAAATAGTACAAAATAAATAATTCGGTCAAATAAGGATCGATCCATATTTGACCTAATGATATATATCGCACTTTTTTCAGTCTCAGGAATGTATTATTTGTTTTAGATCAGTCAGTTTTGTTTCATACCGCTCGACAGTAAAAACTATTGCAAGGCTAGAAACAATGCCATCATGATAAAGTATAAACTATTACCCTCCTGCTGTGCTATTGCCACAGTATGATAATCAGAATAGAAGCTATGCTATGGTATTGTATTTAGAGTTCAAGTATTAACGAATCAACAAGGGACGGCCTGGGGCCCAGATGTGTATAGCAGCGACTCAACGTGACAATATATTTATGGCCTGGGATTTCATATGTATATACCTCTCTCTCAAAACACTTGTTAAAGACCAGAAACATTATGATAATGATATACTTTGACACTATTATGTATGTGAGATTCGAGTTTGCTTCAACTGTATTTTTTCAAATACCGACCAATAGCACCGAAAATAATTAAACATAACAATTGGGAAAGATTGTCTTTACGGCGTAAACGTTTTTGATAAATATAATTCATTAATTGATATTGTGGGAGCTCTATTAAAAATTTCAAAGTGAAAAAAAAATCCATTATGAAATGGTGATCACAAGGAAATTTATGCATATGGAAATAGTGTATATCTTATCTCATGTCATATGAAACAAATACAGACTTTTAACTGCAGATTATACGCCTTTGAACTCATAATTACAATTACAAGAATTAATGAGCTACACAGAAAATTAAATACTGTATAATCTTATACCAAACGTCAGAATTATAGCAAACGTCGGAATTCTTTAACTAGTTCCATGTGTGGGGCAATAAATACACTGGCTCCAGAAAACTGATTTTCATTAGAGGAATTGCATAAAATATCCGAACTAGACTTCCAATCTCAGTGGGAAAGCATTCTTAAGAAATCCACAGGGAACCTTTAACCTTTTGTCTTCACATAATTGGGTTCAAATAACAGATGGAGAGTAATATTTATTATTTGAAATAGAACTTAATGATGTGATACTTTTAATATTTGGGTGGTTTCTACACCATGCATGCTTCGTGACCATGGCGTGTCGCCATTGTCACGAGAGAGAGGTTCCCTTGGGGTAAATTGCTATCTCGTCCAATGCCATCTCGTCCAATGACCGTTTCGTCCAAACGCGCTCCGTCCAACATTACTTCGTCTATAAACATTTCGTCCAATTGCCGCTTTGTCCAGTAACCAATTTGTCCAATATCCCGTTCGTCCAATAGCCATTTCGTCCAATAACCATATGGTCCATCTTCATTTTGTCCAATTGCATATTCGTCCAATCATCATGTGGTCTAGTCCTACTTCGTCCAAGTACCGCTTTATTTAGTGTCACTTTGTCCTATCATCAGATTGTCCAGCTTGGACGAAGTGATGTTAGCCCAAATGGCTATTGGACGAATTGATTATTGGACCAAACGTTAATGGACAAAATGGCTATTGGACGAACAGGATATTGGACAAAACGGTAATAGGACGACCTAATGTTAGACGAAGCGCGTTTGGACGAAACAATCATTGGACGAGATGGGGATAAACCTCCCTTGGTTGAAATGGCCTCATCTTCTTGCCAAATTGTCTTTAAAGGGAAACCAACCCCTGAAATTGTCATGCTCTCATTGAATGAAGAAAAATCAGCTGAACAAACTCTGAAAATTTGAGCGAAATCGGATAACCCGTTCAAAAGTTATGAATTTTCAAAGTCACTGAGATATGACGATTCCTACTGCTCATGGGGATCTGTGCGATCGGCAAATTCGAAGGAATCTGTGACTTCTACTACTACTACCACTTCTTCTACTACTACTATTGCTACTACCTCTTCTACTACTATCACTACTACTTCTACTACTACTACTACTACTACTACTACTACTACTTCTACTACTACTACTACTACTACTACTACTACTTCTACTACTACTACTACTACTACTACTACTACTACTACTACTACTACTACTATTTCTACCTTCTACTACTACTACTATTCATGTAGGCTACATGCACTACTAAAAATAATACTATTTCTGTCATTGCCATCATTTTCATTTTCTATAGCCACATTATGAAGACTGTTGGGTTTCCCTTCTTTGAATGTGGCTTGATGGTCTATACATTTAGGTGTATATATAGTCATTTTTGGAACTATATATATGACTACCAGACTATAATATTAGGTATTCGACTGCGTGCATACAAAGCCAAACCAAATAGATTNTAGTAGTAGTAGTAGTAGTAGTAGTAGTAGTAGTAGTAGTATAGTAGTAGTAGTAGTAGTAGTAGTAGTAGTAGTAGTAGTAGTAGTATAGTAGTAGTGGTAGTAGTAGTAGTAGTAGTAGTAGTAATATAGTACTTTAAATAATAGCCAGACCTAGTTGGAGTAGTACTACCAGGGACTCACAACTCCCTGGTACTACAGTTACTATTACAACTACTAAAACTACTACTCCTCCTCCTACTACTACTACTACTACTACTACTACTACTTTACTACTACTTTCTATTACTATTTATATTACTACTGCTATTCATGTACATGTTCTACTAAAAAATAATGCTATTTCTATCATTGCCATTATCACTATTTTCTGAAGTCAAATTTGGAAAAGTTTTTTTATTTTCCTTCTCTGAATGTGGCTTGATGGGCTGGACATAAAGGTGTGCATATAGTGATTTTTTTGGAACTATATATGTCTACCAGACTATAATATTAGGTATTCGACTGCGTGCATACAAAGCCAAACCAAATAGATTTGGTTTCATCGCTGCCCATTGTCATACGAGAATAGGTGCGGTACGGATGAATTATTTGAAACCTTTGGATCCTAAGAGCTATTGTAACTGATTGTCGAAGAGAAGATTATCCACGTATAGAATTCGTTTGGTACTCCAAAGGAATACCTTTCTGCATTGTTACATTTGTGAATACAATTGAGTATGAATCTACAGCATGTTCTCACTTTTCAAAGCAAATCGTGGACATTACTGTTTGAATTTATGCTCGTATATGTTTTATACATGCACTTTATATGTCAATGGCTAGGCAAAATGCTTATACATCATTGCGTATGTATATCAAGAGTGTCCAAATAAACAACAACAACAGGGCCAGCTAAATTCGCCCTCCCTAGTCAATACTTCGTTGATCCCCACCCTAATACACGCCCTTCTCCCCAAACATTTTCCCATTTGGTGCTTGACCAACGTGTAAAACACCAACCAGAACACTAACCCTCCCCCC
>BQKZ01002969.1:6059-20168 GCA_036244855.1 Temnopleurus reevesii | reverse complement strand
CCCCCTCCCCCCTCGTCAGATGCCAAAGAGATGGATAATTTAGACCAGACAGCTACCGCAGAATACAGGCTCGGATGTCGCTTGTTTATGACAAGGGATGGGCTACATGGGCATAGCATCTTACTGTATGAAGATGATAAAGAATGCTACAGAGAAACACGTGATCAACGGTTTGGATGTCGGCAAAACCTAAAAGACAACATAAACTATTACCCTATTAAAACATGCAAAATAAAGTGGGTCATGAACAATAGAGCCGTTCGCCGTGTATTGAACTGTGTGGACACAATAATAACAAGCCTGTTCCGATTTGAATAGCATTAGAAAAGAGCATTGAATTGATGTTCAACTTAATTTTTCAGAAATTGATGAGGCTACCGTATATCGTGTTCTAAATGAAAAAAAAATAAAGTTCAACTGCAATGTTATATCGATCAAAAGCGAATAAGTATTTCATTGCCTCGAACAACTCAGACTAACAGATCAAAAGAGAATTTCACACATTTATCCAATTATTGTAATGAATCTAAGACTTCTCTCTCAAATTGTACTTTCTCCAAGATATCTTACAGTTCGTATTTTTAAATGTGTATTCTGATTTTGAAGTATATTATATGTTATATGCCTTTTTACTGATTGGAAAAAAAGTACAATACAATACAATGTTCTTCCGAATTTATGTACGCGTCGAGTGCATGTCGCATGGAATCTATTTAGCTGAAACGTGAAATGCATTTGAGAAGGTTCAAAACTGACCAGGGGAATATATTGATGTCCAAAATAGGTAACAAATCTTGGGTAAAAGAAATAATATGGAAAAAAATGCACGGAACTTTCTTTAACCAATAAATTAACCAATAATTGGGGGATGTCTATAATAACCAAAATCATAATAAAAATTACAATGATAATAACAGACAGCAGTTATAATGCAATTTGTTAGAAAATTTCAAAACGCAAGAAGAAAAGAGGAGTCTAGACATCAGATTATATCAGAGCGAGAAAACAGTGTACAGAAATGGGAGCCACCAGAAAACATTTTTAAAAAAGTTTTCTGAGAGAGTACATTCAGAGTTTATAGTAAATCGCTCTACAATACTCTAATATGCTAGCGTGATAAACCAAGCATTTGCCCATCCATGACAAGCATCGTGTATCATCATCATCATCTCAATATGAATTAGTAGATCCGATGGAGTGGTTGCGAGGGCAGATCGAACAGGTCTCTGAATATTTCAAAAGAGAACCGATGGATACCACCTGGTTGCCATGGTAACAACACGGTGAGGCGTCGATGAGCGTAGTGTAATGAACCATTAATCGGATGAGGCATTGGAACCAAGTTTCATGATCAATTATTTGAGATGATTTCACATTCAGGGCCAGAGGAGATGTGGGGGTAAATGGATGCTGGGCTAGACAGTTTGTTCGTTTACCGTATAAGGGCCGACTCACATCTTTTTGAGCCTGCATTTTGAGCCTGTGTCGGCCGAGCATTTTTTTTTTTTTTTTTAATTTAACCTATTGACTACTGGGAACGGGTATTTTCTGCACAAAGTATTATGAAAGTTATTAGACTTAGTAGTCAACGAGTTAAAATGCTCCCGATACGCAGGTATACGCAGGTCATTACGATGGACTGACGTTCGGCATACGCTCCTCGAGCGCAAGCCGAACTTCATGCCACCATCTGATCAGTACATATAGCTTACTGTGCGCTCGGGAAGCGTTTGTACTTTTCAAAAGCGCTGGGCCGACGCAGGCTAAAAACGCAAAGGTGTGAGTCGGCTTCCAGAAAATAAAGACTGCATACCAATATCTCTCTGTGTTTATGTGGACTGTGTTAAAAATAGCTTTTATATGTTGGTCTGACTACTCGCTCCCCCTAAAAAAATTATGAAATTAAGTACAAAACATTAATCATCAATGTATGAATGAGCTTAGAGATATATAGATATGGAAGTAGATAGAGAGATGGATTGAAATAAATAAATTTTATTAAAAAAATACAATACAATAATTTCTGGTATAAATCTTCCGTATGTGAAATGTGAATTTCGTGCAGCTTAAATGTCAGAACTGTCAGAAGTAGGTGGTGAACTTCATATCTATACGGTTGTATACCGTATCCATCCTCATCCTTTTCTCCGACTCAGGATTTCTCAAATAACATCCTAAAGTGCTTTAATCCCCGGAGAATCGAGGAGAAGTTGGCTTGGGCTCGAAGGGATCATTGTCCATTTTAAAGGCGGATTTACACCTTTGAGGTTTTAACCTGCGTCAGTCCAGTGTACGCGGATCAGACGGTGGACTGACGTTAAATTTGAGCTCAATGAGCGTACGCCAAACATCAGTCCACCGCATGACCTGCGTCTTTGCGTCTTTGCGTCAAGAGAGCGTTTTAACATGCAAAAACGCTGGGCCGACGCAAAGGTGTGAGTCGGCCTTTAGCGATGATGGTGGAGATTGTCCATTTTAAGAACTTGGTCAGGGTATTGACGATTTATATCGAACAGAGAATTGAATCAGCGCGGCAGATTGGAATACGTGCATGTTTCTATTATTGAGTTTCTACCTCACATGTTTTCCAATCGAGGAGCGTGCCTCCTCTACGCGACATCGTTGGAAATAAGTATCTAGGATGGAATAGGATTCAAAGTCGTAATGCGATCCCTTTTTGTATAAAGGAGGAGGAATGAAAATGCGGGATATCATGAAAGAGATGTTTGAAAGGTGAACACACAAAAAGAAGATGGACTCGCATATAAAGGCACATGTCGAAAAATAAAGTTGGTCAAAGGACAAAAGATCCATACGCCTTGAATTGAATGTGCAGAAACAACAATCACAAACTGGTTCCGATTTCTATATCATTTAGAAGCATTGAATCGGTGGTCGACTTAATTTACGGAAGTATTATAAAAAATGAAGACTTAGAAAGTTTGAAAAATGGTTTCATTCATTCAATGATGTGGTTCGTCTTGTCACCAAATTTATAAATGTTATATAATTCTCCAAATCTTTTGAGTTCAATTATTGGATGGGTAAAAGACAAAGGTAAAATGTTTCAATAAACTCCTCCGATTATGAAAAGGGCGATTTAAACTTTAAAACTACACATGTATCACAGAATATGCTAGAGCAAAAACAATATTAAAAGAGGTATTCGAAGAGATGATGCCGAGATTATCCATTTTGGGAACTTGGTCAGGGTATTCGAACAGAGAATTGAATCAGCGGGGCAGATTGGAATACGTGCATGTTTCTATCATTGCGTTTTCTACCTCATGTGTTTTTTTTTTTTCAATCGAGGAGCGTGCCTGCTGTACGCGACATCTTCAGATATTGATAAATGGGATGGGATCGTAATGCGATCTCTTTTTTGTATATAAGGAAGGAGGAATGGAAATGGATATCATGACAGAGATGTTTGAAAAGAGATCATCTGCAAATTAAAGGGAAGCACAGGAGACAAATGGATTTTAGTCAAAGAGTACAGAAAAATGAAGATGAAGGGTTGGTCAAAAATTATTTCATTCAATGATGCGGCTCGTCTTAATCTTGTCAACAAATTCATAACTATCATATAATTCACAAGATATGTTGAGTTCAATTAATGGACGGGCGAAAGACATGCAGCCATTGAAAAGGACGATCTAAACTTTAAAACTACAGATGTATCACGGACTATGCTGGAGTTAAAACAATATTAGGACAATTTTTTTTCTACATTCCAAAAACTGTATTAGTATATTAACATCAAAGATGAACTTCGTATTTTCGTATTCTTACACCACAATAGACAGATCACATTGGTTTTAACATTGAAATATATATTTTTAGACATACAGCAACCTTGAAATCTATAATTGAACTCGAAACTTGTTCTGAAATCTTTTCTAGTGTTGCAACGAGGCATCAACAGCAAGTCAGTGTTTGATTAACACCACGGTTTTTGGCAGCCTGAAACTTTAAGCACACACACACGTGGCAACATCATTAGGCGTNCTGAAACTTTAAGCACACACACACGTGGCAACATCATTAGGCGCCTCTGGTTATCTGTTGACAAATAACGCAATCCAAACTGTTGTTCGAGCCCTACCACAGATTACAACTCCACAAACAGTTTTGATTGTCACGGTTGTCTTGTAGGATAGGTAAACATACCGTTACAGACTGACTGGCGGATGGAAGATGAGATCATGACTTTAAATAAGGCTCGGTCACAATTTTGACTTTAAAACCCCCTGGGGCCCGTATTCTGATGTCAGGTTTAACTTAAACTAGAGTTTAAATATGTGGTTTAAGTATGGGAAGCCAAAAGAGGCTTGAATCTATAACAGTCGATGTTTAATTTAGCAGCACATTTGGCACTCATAGTATTTAAATATGTCTAGGAATAAAAACTTCAATAGTTTTCTACATTATTAAAGCATGGGAAAAGAGAGCAGTTAACATAATAATTATACATTGTAAATATAGTTTTGGCACTTTTGGCTACCCATACTTAAACCACAGATTTAGACCAGGGTTAACTTAAACCTCGCTATCGGAATACGGGCACCAATGTCTATGCGAATTGAGGAGGACGAAGGACAACGAATTGGAAAAATACGGAAGCTTATAGACGTTCAGCTTGAAGGAGAGTTTGTACAAGTCTTCTTCTCGTTCTAGAGAAGGTGCCTTCATGCTGCACGTATACACGAATTTGAATTATGAGCACTGTACGAAAAGGCGGCCATAAATGGGGGGCTTCCATATATTAAACAAAAGTACTATCCAATAGGTTGAGTTCTTAGCCAGGTGTGTTGCTATGTCAGTGCGATGATAGTCTATAGACTAGCATATCTGAAGCCCTCCGCCCCCAATTAGAAATTAGCATAGAAATCAACACCTAAACCGAATTCGTCTATAAGCAGCCGGAGTTTTCCAATTTGTCAGCCTTTATCCAACTCAATTTTCAAATGTGTGATGAAGCTTTTAAGTTCAACGTTTTCCCGTTGTATATAGAATCTAAAAGCTCAGTGACCACAGAAATACGAATGGGAGATGCTAGGTTGACGCTACCATGAAGGTACGAAAAGCTAGCGTCAACTGATCGCATCTAACAGTCTAACATCAGTCAAACGTCTTCACCGTGTACTGTAATATGCGCCCGTATTGTGCAGGGAGCGTATTTCCATTGTGTGACTGAATCTTTACTGAGAAGTAGTGATCATTGTAGACATAACGGACAATCAAGACGTCATAGTACTTACTCAACATTGTCAACATAGCAAAATCGACTACTTGCGAACCAAAACTCGCCAATGTTATTTTTGTTTGTAGGATGTTCGTCATTATTTCAATGATCTTAAATTGCTTGTATTGTGATTTTTTTACAATAATCACTAAAACATTAGATATGATATAAGTATATCATGGTTGGTTTGGGCGCTTGTAGAGTGATTTATCGAGACAAATATTTACCACGTTAATAATCATCGAATCGCAGATAAATACTATATTAAATCTAATCTTTATTCGTCATAATTATTTTTTGCTGGGACAAATCAGCAATGACACTGGCAAAAAGAAGCCAAACGCATTTCAGAGACGAATTGGACATCGCCAGTGGCAAACACTATGCATATTTTGTTTCTTTGAACTTCTAACTGATTCTGGGTGTGAAAAAAATGCATTCCACAATTACATTTCACAAATAAAATGGTTGATTAAAGCAACAACAAAAAACGAGATTAGTGCACACCCTCTGCATATCAAAATTAATTGCGTTTGCAGCATTATGACAAATCCTGAGAAGATTTTATGGCGAAATTTATAGCTGAAGGGAGTGTCATGATATTTTTATGGATAACTGACAATCTAAAAAATCATGTACACGGCAAACACTGGGTTCATGGTGCATGACTCATAGTAAACACAAAAAATCAATACTTCAATTTTTAATTTCAATAAAATCTGGTAAATCATGAGACTATTTCTCCGGGGTCTCTGTGACGTCCTGAAGACGATATTGGCTTTGTCTGAGTATACCTACCGCTAAGGGGTCAAAGGTCAAGTGCCAAGGAATTGATCTTGAATGCCATTAACAGGCATGAAAACAGGAAAAATAATCTGAGCAGACATAGAAATGTTTCCTCTTTTGTGCTTTTTCAAGATCTATGGTTTCTATATACGAAGAATACAACGAAAGATTGAGATATCAGGAAACATTGTCTATATTGTGCTTTTTATAATAACACGTTGATCTGAGATTATGATTGTACGAATATCTCTGTTTTAGGGTCAAATACAAGAAAAAATATTTTGAAGCAAAGGAAGGAGCTACACAGTATTTGCCATCAAACTCTCAGCCAGAATTAGGTGAAGTAAAAATGTGGTACGAAATGCAATGACTTTCTTTAAAAGAAGAGTCTACCCCCCAAAAATATATTTTCCTAGGAGGAGCAGAACAATTGTGGGCAGAATAATAAAAGTTTAGAAAATCGAGCAAGTGATAAAAACAAAATTGTAAATTTATAATGAATTGACAAAAATGGGCAGCTCGGTGAAAATTTTCGGACATGTTGCTAATTTGATAACGTCACAAGCGGTCTTTGGCATCATATTGTTATGGAAAAATTAACAGTTTATGATATTGATATGAATCGGATAAATGGTCACTTATGTACCTGTGACGTCATCAATTGCCAACGTGTCTAAATATCGAAACATTCATAACTTTTTTTATTAGTCCGGTTTTGTTCCTTTCATCTGAGTGCGAAAACATATTCTTGATTCCTGGAAGTGACTTCATTTATTCTGGTTTGATTTCACTATGTTTACGATTGCTAACAATGGAATAATGCTAATGTATGGGGAGGGTTCAAGAAGCTAAATGTTCCGCTCATTACTTCAATCCTACATTTTCTATCAGGTTTCTTTGAAATGTCACATGTTGAATACATAGCAAACATCTCTGGTTGAAGTATATTGCTTTCTTCCAGAAACCAGTCGGTCCGCAAAACTAAACGGTGTAAAGGCCGATTCACATCTTTGCGTTTTTATCCTGCGTCGGCCCAGCGTTTTTGACAATAAAACCGCTCCCTGGACGCACAAAGACGGAGATCATACGGTGGACAACGTTCGGCGTACGCTCCTTGAGCGCAAGCTGAACTTCAACCTATCGGCTGATCAGCGTATGCTGTGCGCTCGGGGAGCATTTTTTACGATTATATACGCTCCCCGGCGCACAAAGACGCAGGTCATACGATGGACTTATGTTCGATGTAAGGTCCTTGAGCGCAAGCCAAACGTCAGCCTATGGTCTGATCAGCGTATATTGTGCGCTCGGGGAGCGGTTTTTTTTACAATTAAAAATGCTCTCTAGACGCACAAAGACGCAGATCATACGGTGAACTAACGTTCGGTGTAAGCTCCTTGAGCGCAAGCCAAACGTCAGCCTACCGCCTGATCAGCGTATATACTGTGCTAAAAACGCTCTCCGGTCGCACAAAGACGCAGATCATACGGTGGAATGACGTTCGGCGTAAGCTCCTTGGGCGGAAGCCGAACGTCAACCTACAGTCTGATAAGCATATACTGTGCGCTCGGGGAGCGTTTTTAATTTTCAAAAACGCTAGGCCGAGTAAGCGAGCTAAAAAAAAAAGCAAAGGTGTGANATCGCAGATAAATACTATATTAAATCTAATCTTTATTCGTCATAATTATTTTTTGCTGGGACAAATCAGCAATGACACTGGCAAAAAGAAGCCAAACGCATTTCAGAGACGAATTGGACATCGCCAGTGGCAAACACTATGCATATTTTGTTTCTTTGAACTTCTAACTGATTCTGGGTGTGAAAAAAATGCATTCCACAATTACATTTCACAAATAAAATGGTTGATTAAAGCAACAACAAAAAACGAGATTAGTGCACACCCTCTGCATATCAAAATTAATTGCGTTTGCAGCATTATGACAAATCCTGAGAAGATTTTATGGCGAAATTTATAGCTGAAGGGAGTGTCATGATATTTTTATGGATAACTGACAATCTAAAAAATCATGTACACGGCAAACACTGGGTTCATGGTGCATGACTCATAGTAAACACAAAAAATCAATACTTCAATTTTTAATTTCAATAAAATCTGGTAAATCATGAAATTGTTTCTCCAGGGTCTCTGTGACGTCACCAAGACTATATTGGCTTTGTCTGAGTATACCTACCGCTAATATAAGGGGTTAAAGGTCAAGTGCCAAGGAATTGAACTTGGCTGCCATTAACATGCATGCAAACAGGAAAATAATCTGAGCAGAGATAAAAATGTTTCCCCTTTTATGCTTTTCAAGACCTACGGTGACGAAGAATACTACGAGAGATTGAAATATCAGGAAACACGTTGTCTATGTACAAAGTCTGTGTTTTCACGGTCAATTATAAGAAAAATATTTTGAAGCGAAGGATTTGCCATCAGACTCCCAGCTGGAATTAGGTGGAGAAGAACTGTGGTATGAAATGCAATTATTGATTTTAACAGAAGAGTCTACCCTAAAACAATATTTTCTTAGCAGGAGCAGAAAAATTGTTGAGAATTTTAACAAGTAAATTCGGACAAGTCATCCGTCTTTTCTTTGTTGCATTAAGACAAAGAAATCCCGACATAGCGCCAATTCATCGGGCATTCTATCGAGCAATGTGTTAATTCTATAGAAGGACATGTTTCAATGGATTTGTAACTCATTTCATGTAACAATACTCTCTGACTTCCGTCAATAAACACGGACAAAATAATATATACCTTGAATATGAATTTTCATTTGAAAAAAAAAATGGGCAAATCGGTTAAAATGTTTAGACATTTTCTTATAATTTGACAAGGTCATTGGCCCTCTTTTGCGTCATACTTTGGGAAAAATGTAACATTTTATAACATTTATATAAATATAATAAATTATCAAGTATGCACATATGATGTCATTAGTTGGCAATTTTTCTAAATATTTAAACTTGTATAAATTTTTATCAGCTGCATTCTTTTTCTCAAACATTTTTGTTTTCTTTATCTGAGTGCAAGTACATTATTCCCGGTTCCTGGAAGTGACTTCATTTATTCTGGCTTGATTTCACTATGTTTACAATTGCTAACAATGGAATAATGCTAATGTATGGGTAGGGTTCAAGAAGCTAAATGTTACGCTCATTACTTCAATTCTACATTTTCTATCAGGTTTCACTGTAATATCACATGTTGAATACATAGTAAACATCTTTGATGGAAGTATATGACTTTCTTACAGAAGCCAGTTGGTCCGCTAAATTGATCGGTGTAAAAAGCCAATTCACACCTTTGACGGTTTTTTATTCTGCGTCGGGCCAGGTTTTTCGACAATTAAAAACGCTCCCTGCATGGACGCACAAAGACGTAGATCATACGGTGGACTGACGTTCAGCGTTCGCTCTTTGAGCGCAAGCTGAACTTCAACCTATCGTCTGATCAGCGTATACTGTGCGCTCGGGGAGCGTTTTTGACAATTAAAAACCGCTCCCCGGGCGCACAAAGGCGCAGGTCATACGATGGACTTGCGTTCGATGTGCGCTCATCGACCGCATGTCGAACGTTAGTCCACCGTCTGAATAGCGTATACTGGGGAGCGTTTTTCAATTTTCAAAAACGCTGAGCCGACGCGGGCTAAAAACGCAAAGGTGTGAGTCAGCCTAAATACATGGAGTGAATAGAATCTCATTATGGCGTGTTCACAGCTCAGAGAGCGCGATATTCTTTTGTGATTGTATTGTCAACATAGACCATTGCAAACACCAAAGATCATATTGTTAACCTTATAGTCATGTACATAAATCAACAACCCGTCCGGTGGCACTGTAAAGCAATCCAAAAACCACAATATTGTATGGTTTGCCATGGACCTGGGCGGTGTTTCACCAATTTACGAAATATTTCGGTATGAGTTTATGCACGACTGGCATCAGTTCTTGTGCTGAATGATCGAGAATCTCATGCGTATTACATTTGTTAGCATACTCCCGTCTTTAAGTCGTGCGTAACTTAAAGAATTATTAGGTGAAACACTGCCCTGGGCACTGTTCCACAGTTGTAAACGATTTTAAGAACGAATTTACGCATGACTGTTACTAGTTCTTGTGCTGAATGATCGAGAATCTCATATGCGTATTGCACTCAATAACCTACTCCAGTCTTTCTTAGAGTCGAGCGTAACTTTAAGAAGGATTTGGTGAAACACCACCCAAGGGCCCCGTAACATAAAGCTTTCAAATTGATCGTACGATTGGTATCAATCGCAAGTCTATGGGAAATCATGTAGAACTGTTTGCGAATGATCGCTAAATTGATTGTATCTCTTTTGTGTTACGGACCCCTGGTGTGGCTATAAAACCAAGCCATCCGAGATCAAAGCAAATTGGTTTATTGGATTCAAGTTGGGAGCCAATGATCACGGCAAAGGCCCTGAGGTCAAACCGAGAAGGAATCATGATCATCGAGACAATCTGACATCAAAATGTCAGTCGCAGAATATTAGCATAACCGTTACTGTTTTCACAAAATAAAAGTAACCGAATGATGATGTTGCGTGAGGAAAAAAAGTCCTGATGTAGCAACAATTTAGAGTGTATCATATTGAAATGTATTTTAATTCTGTGCAAAGAAAGATCACATTTTTTAAAAAATTGTATATTTTCAGACGATTTTTCGATGATTTACTACTCGACTACCGTAACATCGCTGCAACGACACCGATGATACAAACAAATCAGATTTTTCAAAAGATTACACATGCAGATTACACCTTTTGTAGTACTAGTAGGAGATGTAAAGATTAATTTTTCAATTATATTGAAATGAAGATGGCATACAACGAAAAAAAAAGTCAAGCAAGGTTCTGAAAAAGAAAAATACATGTGTTGGAATTTGGGAATAAATTAGTTAACTGTCAATATTGATCATGGTTTTAATAATTTGTCTTGTGAAGGTGTTGAGGGTTTGTAAAAAAAAATAATAATAATTTTGATGTAACAAGAGATAATTGACAGAGAATGATACCGTCGTAAAAAGAACAATGAAGATTACCAAATTATTAATAATGCACTGCAAAAGTCTCGGGGCTAATTCAAAATGAATCAAAGTATCACCACATGAATGTTAGAACAGCATCAACATTGACTTAGATTGAATCACAAAGGATCATGAAATATATAATTCGCACTAAAATATATCAAATACAATAGCACTGGATTCAGTTTACTTTAGGGATGGTTTAATATTGGTGCCGTCTCTACATTTTCATGTGTTGCACGCTACACAAATTTTGGAATTGGTGTCAAGTTAAAACCATGATCTTTGCAGTATATATAATGATATCGGAATGGGGGAGAAATTGGAGGGATTAAAATGGAAATGTAAAATGGGAAGAGAGAGATAAAAAGGGTGACGGGGTAACAAGATGATGCAGGATCGTTGTGGTTTACAGTATTTTCCTGACGAATCTTCAGCCAGTATCAATGATATCTACAAGACAAAATCAGGGGCCTGTAAAAAGATGCAGTTAAACTTACTGTAAATATCAATCGTAACATAGTCTATGGCAAGATTTGCACCAAAGAGATACGATTAGTTGGAAGATTAATCTTATCTCTTCATGTTACAGACCCCAGGTAAGCATACAGAACTAAGAATATTTTTATGTCAAACAACATTTTTTTAAAGCTCATCATATGACAGCATAATATATATAAATCGATAAATCCAGTAACATCTACTTTCAACATACCTGCTATATTGATAATATAAATCCTTCTCTATATTCCTCCACACACGATAAACATCTCCCCGCATTGATCACTAGTGCAACACTTACAGAGCGAAGATTGGCAGTATTGTAACCTCAAGCGCTTACATGTGTAATAGTCCCGTAAAAGAGCACTCGCGATCGAGCTTAGCCAAGTTCAAGTCTAGTTTTATCCCGATTCGCCTCTGGACGTTTATCCGCGTGCTCCTCCACAAAGCTCTTGACCCCGTTTAGCTCTTTGGAAGGAAGAATGGTTTGGGGTCGGTCGTGGTGGTGAGGAGGCCTGGTGAGGAGAGGTGTTGGAGTTGGTGCCCTCTTGCGACAATAGTACGCACAGTTTTCTCTTTTATTTTGAAGTATTTTAGCAAGAATTCTTTCAAGAGTGTTTCTCTCAATGGAAATCAAATCAGAATAAAAGGTTGGTAGAATGAAAACATTTTCAAATGGTACATATAGTTAACACTACAAAGATCTGATTAAACAATTATTTGAGATGCTAATTTACCATTTTGAAAATGCGTTCAATTCTTCAACCTTTAGGTTTGAGTTTTTAGAGCACTCCCGAGCTTAGCCAAGTTCAAGTCTAGTTTTATACCGATTCGCCTCTGGAGGTTTATTCGCGTGCTCCTCCACAAAGCTCTTTGGAAGAAGGAATGCTTTTGAGGTCGGTCGTGGTGAGGAGAGGAGGATGGTGAGGACAAGTTTGGGATTGGTGTCCTCTTGCGACAATATAACGCACATTTTTTTACGTTTCATTTTTGAAGTATTTTAGCATATCCCATGGTTTTTTTTTTAAAATATGTTTCTAGGTTTTTCAATTGTGTATTTGATATGTTTATTTTACGTATTTTTGTAGTGTATCTTTAGATGTATGTATGTATTTTGTATCTTTAATTATCATTATATACAGGGTCCCTTGGTATTTCAACTTTATCATTGAACATGTTGAAAGGGTTACCCTTTATAAAGAAACCTAAATTGAAAGAAAATAATAAAGTGCTAAAATAATATTGTGAATCAGTGACTGTAATAAATTGAAAAATTAAATCATTCATAGTATGGTAGACGTTGAATATCATTATACCATTTCATATATTAATATCAAAGATGTATAAATTATTGAAGAAGATTTGCGGTTGCACCATGTGGTGTGAGGTTATCTTTCAGGAAATAGTCCTGAAAGATAACCTCACACCACATGGTGCAACCGCAAATCTTCTTCAATGTTTACTACACCATGCAAGCTCTAGTTTTTCTTCATGTATAAATTAACATGCCAAAGGGTTGTCACTCTAAAGGTTGGCAGATTGATGACCGTTTAAAATGGTAAATATTTGAAATGTTTAATACTAAAAAGGTTGAATGAAATAATCATTTCAGATGCTAATTTACCATTTGGGATGCTAATTTCACCCCCCCCCCTCTTCTCTCTCTCTCTCTCTCTCTCTCTCTCTCTTGCGCTATCCATGTTTCTTCCGTACAAATTTTCATTTCGACTTTAAAAAAATATGATTCCTTGTCAATATCCTCCTTTTAAACTATTTTTTTTTACACATTGTGAACATTTGAAGTCATTGTCATTTTCAGATCTATATCATTTTTCTTACAATCAAGTGCAATATTTCATTTATTTTCTATATGAATTGTTTTCAGAATATCTTTAGCAAAACAACCAACGTGATTCAATATTTTGGTCTTGTCAACAAATAAAACATATTAACGTTTTCATACCGTGGTAAACTTGCACTTACCTTATTGGCTTGGCACAATAACTGTCGATTTATGCGAAACTCCATCAAAAAGCATCAAGCAATCCAATGATTTATTTTAAGTGCGATATTCGGATAAATGAGGTCTACTTTCAGCACACTGCCTGTACCTTCAGCATGAAAGTTGAATGAAAGCGCCCAGTTGTGTAGTAAAATCCCTCGCCCCTTTATTGTAATTTTTTTCAGACTGACCAATTTTTGTTCAAGAAAGGGTCATTTGAGTTTGAGAGCATTTGTGAAGCGAAGCGTAACGGTCCCTTTCATTTTCAGGGTTTCTCAGTCACCACAACATAACGAATTTGCTCGAAAAGCTTTCATTTTTTCTCTCTCCTTTGTCCCAACTTTGAGTGGGTAAGTAACGGTCGAATGTAGTCCAGTTGAGAACTATGTGGTCTAATACCACCTGCACATACCCACCCCCCCCCCCTTATCCAGGAACGATCAGAGGGGTATACGTAATCAGAAGGCACCCACGATTTTGAGGAAGTTTTACAATCTCGCCAAGCCTGTAAAGTGCATGTGC
>BQKZ01002968.1:37472-38764 GCA_036244855.1 Temnopleurus reevesii | reverse complement strand
GGCTTAGGGCTTATTCAGAATATTACCCCCATCGTTCCTGAATTCTATGTAAATGATTAGATGCGGCTTTTTAACCGCTTTTGACAAGAGATCAGTGAGTTCTCAAGAAGATGAAGACCTCCACAATCATGTTATATCTATCGTTGCATCAAAGAAAGACTTGCTTTGGTTCTCCATCTTTTTGTACGTCCTTGGTATTTGAAGGAAAAAAAAACACATTTTGGTCGCAACAAGGAACTACCACTATATAGTGATAATTGATCGCAATGTTCTATGTAGACGTCATAACATTCATTCTGAGCCGAATGAAGGACAAAGGAAATAACAATATTCAAGCCTTCAAAATAACATTTTGAATAATAAAGAAAATAGCTTCCATGTTTATTCACTGAAGAAATGCGACACCCGTTTGACATTTATCCTAAGAAAAAATAAGAGGGAATGAAATTTCTTTCGTGTGCATCTAGTTATTGTGAAAGATTGAATGGGACTTGTTTACTTTGTCCCAATCCGTTAATCATTCTTCTTACCGTGATTGCCACATCCCTGATTTCATTAAAGAGTACGATGTTGCAGATTATTTAGATCACTTTATTCGAGTTTTATTGAACCGAATATTGTCGTGTCCATGCATGACTTTACAGGGCCCAGCGCCTCGACTGATTATTGTCAACCCTTTCCCTTCAAGACTGTAAATCAAGCCAGAAATAAAATAAGGAGAGGGCGGAGTCTTCTGAAAATATGGTGCATCCATTGCCTGCAAATGTGTGCCTTGAAGAAGCTGACAAGCAAGCAAAAAAAAAATGCCTAATTTTGCGCCCCCTTCTGCCTACCCCATCAGATACATGTATGACGAAAGCAAAACGATGATCTGCTCACAACAAAGCCTATATGCACAAAACTAATCTCACCAAGGAATTATTAGATAAAGAGTATGTAATGACACACTGGAGTGCTTCTTGCAGACTTGCAGGCTTTTATCTCACCGTCATTCCCAATTCATTCGTCGTTCGCGCAATATCTTGTCGATTTTTTCCCGCCATGTGTAATCGTTTGAGAGAATTGAATTGATAAATGTATCCTAGATATAAGGTCAAGGCCAGAATGATATTGCAACGAACTGTTGGAATGATGTATATGGATTGTGCATATCAGATATCGGTGTGGCTATTTGTGTTGATTATATAATTACGACTTTTATGCACGATATTGAAAATAAAGATATGATATAATTGATAATAGTGATGATAACCTTGATGATGATGGTTGATGATGATTATGATGCTGCTGCT
>BQKZ01002968.1:9972-34972 GCA_036244855.1 Temnopleurus reevesii | reverse complement strand
GGGTGAGAGAAATTTAATCAAGTAATGCAACACTGGTTAAAATCGTACTAATTACCGTCACTATGCGTTAATCAAGGCTACCCAACACAGTAAGCAACACGTGGCACTTGTGTACTTATAATAATCCCGACACTGTTAAATTTTAAACCTTCATTTATTCCTTAACTCTATCATTATAAGGCACATCTTATTTATCTATAATTTCGAACATTCTATTCAACGTTTGGGCAATTCTGTAAGTATTCAAAATGTGATTGGACAAATTTGACAAAATTTAGCAAATGGTTTGAATCGATTATAGAATACCGTGCTAAAAATATAATTATACTTTCTTAGATTATATTGTCTACCTAATTTACGATCATTTAATTTGTTCTCAAAGTATTTTTAATGTCAATAGTATATTTTGATTGAAATTTGTACCAAAGTAAAGTAAATTGTCAATTTAAAAATAAATCAAGATTTTAACTATTTTAAAATATGGGAACGTATGTATATATACATTAATTGCCTGAAGTAAGATTGCTTTGTCACTGCTGTAGGCGTGGCACGTGCTTAGGCTAGTGCCACATGCGGTGTATTGTGTAGAAACAATTCTTTGTAACGGGCTGTGATAATATCTCATCACAGCCCTTGTATATTTATGATATGTGTTCCTAACAGAAGTCCATGGATGTGATAAATCATTCTGTCACGTAATAATCGCTACTTTACATAAGCATCGGTTTAAAGATAGAAAACTACGTTGGCACACATTACGGTTATGCTTACAACCTGTTGTGTACCTCGGATGTGCCAAAATAATAACCTCTATGAAGTATTTTGGTCGAATGTAGTCCAGAATATTTAATTCAAATAAAAATCGATTTTATCATAATTCATCTTGACACCAACGGTATCGCGATACTCCTAGCGTATTATGGTACCACACACACACAAAACATTGTAAGAGCACAGTCAGTGCGCACTTCAATACAATACCACACCATGCGGAATACGCACTGAGAGAGACTCTTGCGCTATTGGTCAACGAGGGGCCAACGACTGTTATGAATTTTGAACGCGCGGTCCATTAATTCGAGGCCCGAATAGAAGAATTATTATTGAAATATCTATAAATGCGCCTATCATGACCAATCTTTGTGCTTAATTGATTGGTGATAAGTTCTAACATTTAGTACTCTTCAACATAACACAAAAATCTTGGAAAGTAAAATTTTAGACTGCCAAAGAAGTATTCTACCTTTAAGCCCAAATACAATATTGGTAACGATTAAGAAATGTCCATTTTACCGGACGGATGTTTATCATTACGTATATATATATCTTTCACCCATTTCGAAAAAAATAACACTTATCTTCTTATGAACTTATTCTCCTTAAAATTTGAAATGAACGGTTACATCATATTTAGCACCTTCTCTCGGTAATAATGATATTTTGTTTTGTTATTGGGCATATGCGAGGTTATTTCAGAGATTTGACAAACGTATTATAAAAGGTATACACAAAATATTAAATTTTGACATTATCATCTACTTCTGTCCATGAGAAAGAAAATATTGGTTCAGTATGGGGGTAACCCAGACTGAGTTATTTGCACATTTTAAGTTGTAACTTTACAAAAACTCCTTCATTTTTTTACAGAATCTTTTGTGAAATATGTTCATTATACTATATATCATTTTATTTCGATTTGAAGATAAAACTTGTGGAAAAAAATATTCAGTTTTGCCAAAAATTTTACTTGAGCTTGAATTAAAGAAATATATTAAAAAAAAAAAACAATCCTCGATGGGGTTGATTTATGCACGTTTAAGAATTGATTTTAGACAACTTTTACAAATAGATCTAGCTGTTTCCAGGCGTACTGGAAAATTAGGTGAGTATGGGACGAACTGGATAATGGACGAGACGTCGATTTGACGATTCGGTAATACACCAAATCGATTATGGACAGAGTGGTAATTGGACCAATGGGAATTTTGCTAATTGGCTTAAAAAACATAAAAATGCCTTAAGTGGCCATTGAACGAGCTGAAAACAAGACTGAGTGATATTTGTCTAATTGGAATTTTAACGAACTGATTTTGGACTTCATGGTTATTAGATGAACTGGGTATTAGACGAAGGGGTTATTAGACCAAATGATCATTGGAGAAAATGGAAATCAGATGAAATGATGATCGGAAAAATTGTTGAATGAAAGAAATGATATTAGACGAAACGAAAATTAGATGAAATGATGATCGGATAATGGAAGAAATGATATTGGACGAAACGGAAATAAGATGAAATGATCGGTCAAATTGTTGAATGGTAGAAATGATAATCGACGAAAAGGAAATAAGATTAAATGATCGGTCAAATTGTTGAATGGTAGAAATGATAATCGACGAAAAGGAAATAAGATTAAATGATCGGTCAAATTGTTGNTGAATGGTAGAAATGATAATCGATGAAACGGAAATAAGATGAAATGATCGGTCAAATTGTTGAATGGTAGAAATGATAATCGATGAAACGGAAATAAGATGAAATGATCGGTCAAATTGTTGAATGGTAGAAATGATATTGGACGAAAAGGAAAACTAGATGAAATGACGATCGGAAAAACTGTTGAATGGAAGAAATGATATTGAACGAAATGTGTTTAGATGACGAGGTCATTGAACGAGATGGTATTGGACGAAAGGACAATAAACCAGGGCGGTGTTTCACCAAATCGATCTTAAAGTTACGCACAACTTTACGTTCGACTGGTATCAATTCTTGCG
The DNA here is from genome assembly GCA_036244855.1 of Temnopleurus reevesii. Lineage (NCBI taxonomy): Eukaryota > Metazoa > Echinodermata > Echinoidea > Temnopleuroida > Temnopleuridae > Temnopleurus > Temnopleurus reevesii. Next base: position 32,195 of record BQKZ01002968.1, on the reverse strand, counting down.
CTGATTGCGCGTACTAATTATGAATTATATGCACAAGAAGGCATACCAGTCGAACGTATTAAAGTCGTGCGTAAAGTCTTTCTTATCTTGATGAAACACCGCCCAGATCATGTAAAGTACACAAACACGTCTGTCGCGTAGTAGTCATGGCGACATAGCATGAAAGGGTGCTACCTAGGCGGTCAAGCGGTTCCTTTGGTACGAACTGAACGCAGTAATGATGGACAAAATAGTCCTGAAATGTTTAATCGATTATAAAATCGAATGCAGAGGTGCCAACTGTTTAATCGCATGGGCTTCTTGGTGAAACGCAAAGGCAAAAAGAGTACTGTTTTTTTTTAATTATCTATTTGAAAAATATTATTCAAAATTTGATTTGTTGCAATTGTATCGTTAATTATAATTTTGTCCGTGATTGAACAGTAAACACTTGAATTTTGAAAGTTGAAAGTTGAATTGTTCTTCATGAACGATTTGGTCCTTCAATATTATTCACTACCATGCAATACCACGTTAAAGAAACAGCTGTCAAAATTCATTTCGAATCATGATCAAAATACACTAATATCTAAAGCTGCTCCATAGTAAATTTGGAACTAGAGCCACTCACATAATCAATTTTCAGTCATGCTTGGGTGAACACAGACTAATACCTCACACCAAAATAGGCATGAGGCCAACCCAGACAACTTATCTGAACAATTACTCTCATTAAATGGAAATTTATCAAGTCTTCAATTTATGGTGATCTTTTAGTTTACTCACATGTTTGTTACATTTTAGAAAGTTTTTAGCAATCTCACTTGCTTATGCACGGACGAAAATTAAGGAAAGGCCTATGCAATCTCCCCTTGAACATTTGAATAATCGATTATACCATTTTATTGAAATTGTTTATTTGACTTGATTTACAGATTTAACAGATTGTATAGGGTCTACTTTTACTCATTGATTTATTAATGGTGGGTTTAATTGATATGTTGATATTTTTATTGAATACTCGGATCAAATCAACGAATCTCTGGTTAATGTATTCGAAGATGGATCTTTTTGGTACCCTTTGGTGGACAATTTGCTCGAAAATGTCTTTGGGAGAGATTTGCTTTCGTAAGTGAAATACGCAAAAGGATTAAGTCCACTGCCACGTAACCAATTTACGTGATTTATGTGATAACCGGGGCGCTATGTAATAAAGATCGTATATCTGTGGTGATAACCAATAGAAATGCCCCCAGTAGTCAAGATGGTGACATTCGTTCACTTTCCCGGGCCTTGAATCTGAGGGGATAGCGCCGTTCGTGGGGTTGAATGCATGAATAGGAGAAGTGCAAGAGAGAGAGGGGGAAAGGCCAGGTTATATACCCTAGTTATACATGATTTTGTCGTGCAATATACATCTTGGTAATATTTTGTAATGAGCTAACTAAATTTTATTGGCCAAGATTGACAAAGAACGAGAAAACGGGCCACCCACCTTTTGTAATCGATTCTAAAATATGATTTGAAAGAATCGAGAAAAAACATTTTTACCTGAAATATGCAATATTTCTTATTAATCCTACCAATAAATATTTATGATTACGTTTAATATTAAGATTATGAGTATGATAAATCAATGGTATTGAATCACAACTAAAATTATACAAAATATTCTAAAAATCTAACAACTGCTTGACAATATTTATAATTTTGTTTATATATAAAAGATATCATCTGTGGTATATCACACACACAAAAACGTAATTGACGTAGAAGTGTCACGTGCTTAGGCATGTGTCACAGTGCTCAATGCGTGGGACTAAAACCTGTTTTTGAAACGGACTGCGATTCTAATCACAGTCCCAAATAGATCTGCACATGCCATAGAGGTATATGGCCGTAGGCCTACGGTCGTAAGCCTACGGCTATACCAGGGAGTTGTGAGTTTCTCAAATTCCCAACTCCCTGGCTATACCTCTATAATGGCACATGCACACTGGGTGACTTCAAGTACGGTGTTCGGTGTTGGTGTTGGTGTTGAGAGAGCAAAACGGGTCCGTAAACCGAGCTCCAACACCGTTGTCAGTTTACAGAAGTGATACATAAACGACCGGAAATACGTCAGAACCTTGCGAGGTCCATCCCAAACACCGACAGACTTCAAGTTTGGTGTTGAGGCTGGTGTTGGTTTTGCTGCAACACCAACACCAGCGTTCAACACCGTACTTAAAGTCACCCACTGAGGTTTTGGGCGAACATGGTCACTGGGTCGGTACAAAAGTATCCCCTGGCCCCTAACCTAAGGCGTCGTGGCGTGCGCCTGAAATCAAGCTGTTTGGGACACTCATAGACTTGGGTTAGTTCCTGCCTGTGGGTTCGAAGCCTGGTCACATACCGTCTTTCGGATGGAGACGTTAAAATGGCGATCCTCTTTCTCTCTTCTTCTTCTGGCGTAAATAGTCAGAATTGAATGATACACGCCTCTAAACTACATCCTTTCCTTTCCTTTTAACCTTAACTTCCTGAGGTCAGTTGGAGAGAGATCAACAAAAATAAGCTAAATCCCCACTTACCAGGTTACATTGGAGCTAGGAAGCATACGATTCCATACCATTCTTAGTCTAGTTGAGTCCTTTGTGATGTAAGTTTTGTGTTCCTCTTTGTTCGGGGACAGTTAATGAGGCTTATTAGATCCAACTGGACAAAGAGTCGTGTTGAATCGTGGTGCTTGAATTTACACCTCTCTGTGGCTGTGTGTGATGCTACATGTTTTCTGTACCATTGAGCAATGCTGGATCCTATGTCGAAAACCATTTTCCTCCGAACAAAACCGACAAAAAAAAGATGTACATTTGTTCGGCCGCTGAGCTGAGAAGCAAAGAAGAAATGGGCTCTTCACTTCCCGTCGGTTATCCGACAAGAAAAAACATAGTTTCCACTTACTTTTCTCTTCTTTTTTTCTTCTATTTTTTTAACCAATTTGAAGCAGCACCCACCACCTCATCCCCCAGGGGCGGATCCAGGATTTTTTAAAGGGGGACGTGGCACATGTGTCGATTTATTCCGGAAAAAAATTGAAAAAATAAATATTCTTAAATGCGATTGCCTAGTATCTAAGACCATATTTCTAAAAAAAAAAGATATAAAAAGTGAGTGATATACGCCCCAATTCCCTCTCGTTTTTTCCTCTTTTTCTTTCATTTTTTTTGGCCGAGAAATAGGGGCCGTGCGCCGGGACGCCCCCCCCCCTTCCATCCCTTTGCCCGACGGGCCTGAAGTCACCAGGCAGCATTAATATGTGAAGTTAAGAAAATTATCATCTTCACATACATTCATCCACATTTTTTTATTATATTTATATCTTTTCTTCTCCAAGCCGTCGCTGAAGTCATCACTCCACGATGTGAAGTATTACGTAACACAGCTGGAAGGGCACACCGATCCTTCTATCCATCTCGATGCTACCATCAAGAAGTCATCCTGGAAGAAAGCTGTCAAGGCTTTGGCTCCGGTCAAAGAGGTTATTGAAGATCTCAAGGAAGATCTTCACTCTGCGAAGAATGAGTGAGTCAAAGTTTTCTTATTTGTTAGGGTTTTTCTTCTTATGTTCTTATCTTCGTCTCCCTCTTCTTCTTCTTCTTCTTCATCTTCTTCTTCTTCTTCTTCTTCTGCCTCTCCTCCTTCTTCTTCTTCTGCCTCTCCTTCTTCTTCTTCTTCTTTTGCCTCTCCTTCTTCTTCTTCTTCTTCTTCTGCCTCTCCTCCTTCTTCTTCTTCTGCCTCTCCTTCTTCTTCTTCTTCTTTTGCCTCTCCTTCTTCTTCTTCTTCTTCTTCTGCCTCTCCTCCTTCTTCTTCTTCTGCCTCTCCTTCTTCTTCTTCTTCTTTTGCCTCTCCTTCTTCTTCTTCTTCTTCTTCTGCCTCTCCTCCTTCTTCTTCTTCTGCCTCTCCTTCTTCTTCTTCTTCTTCTTCTGCCTCTCCTTCTTCTTCTTCTTCCTCCTCCTTTTCTTCTTCTTCTTCTTCTTCTTCTTCTCCGTCTCCTTCTTCTTCTTCTTCTTCTTCTTCTTCTTCTTCTGCATCTCCTTCTTCTTCTTCTTCTTCTTCTGCCTCTCCTTCTTCTTCTTCTTCCTCCTCCTTTTCTTCTCATCGTCCTTCTTCTCCCCTCCTCTTTCTTCTTATCCTACCCTTCCTTCTTTGATATTCTTCTTCTTCTTCTCCTTCTTCTTCCTCTCCTTTTCTTCTCATCCTCGTTCTTCTCTTCCTTTTATTCTCCTCCCCATTCTCCTCCTTATTTTTCTTCCTTTTTCTACCCATCCTCCTCGTCCTACTTTATGTTTTCTCTAATTCTTCTCCATTCTTTTTTCTTCGTTGTTTCCTCCTCACCCCTCATTTATTAAAAATTATTTTACTGCTCATACGTCTGCTCCTGCTGCTGCTTTCTCTTCTCCCCCTTCTTCTTCCATTCGTCCTTCTATCCATATCGATGCTACCATCAAGAAGTCATCCAGGGGCCAGTTGCTCGAAATGGTCTTAGCTATCCTCTTGCTGCTACGACGTCTTGACTTCTTGTGCCACCCTCGTAACATAGACATTAGCGTCGATACGACTATGTTAAAAGGGTGGCACAAGAACTTAAGACGCCTTAGCATGAATAGGATAGCTAAGACCATTTCGAGCAATCGGCCCCTGGAAGAAAGCTGTCAAGGCTCTCGCTCCGGTCAATGACGTTATTGAAGATCTCAAGGAAGATCTTCACTCCGCGAAGAATGAGTGAGTCAAAGTTTTCTTGTTTGTCAGGAGCCTTCACTATGAGTAGGAGGGACGAAGGACTGGGACAAAGTAAACTGCTATATTCAAGCATTCACAATACTGTAGTTTCATGATCACAATAGAAAGTCCCTCGCACGACTCTCGTTCAATATTTCCCATATAAAAAAAAAAGGAATAGAAATTTCTTTTGTATCCACCTTGGTAATGGTGGTGTTTACTTTGTCCTATACATTTGTCCTTTCTGCTCACAGTGTTTTCTTCTTATTCGTCATCTTATCCATCTTTTTCTCCTTTCTTCTCCCATCTTTCTTCTCCACCCACTTCTTTATCTTTGTCTCCTTTTTCATCTCCGTCTCCTTCACCTTCTTCTTCTCCTCCTCATTTTTTTTTATGGATCCTCTTCATTCTTATTACTCCTTCACCTTCTTCTTCTTCTTCTCCTCCTCATCCTCCTTCTTCAGAATCTTCTCTTTCTCCTTTACACCTCCTAATTCTCCTTTTTTATCTTCCTTTCATGCTCATCCTCCTCGTCCTACCTCATGTTGTTCTCTTCCGCTCATCTTTTTTGCTTCCTCCTCAGCAACCGTTGTGCGAGGTGTATTAGCATGAGAGCGTTACTCCATCTTGAAATTTCTCCTCCTAAATAGGACAATGCTCTTTTTTCTCAATCATTCTCTTTAGTTTCCTGAAGTCTTTCATCGCTGGTAAAGCAGGTGGAGTCCAGCTCCTGGCCAATTTCTTGAATCAAACCCAAGATCTGATCGAAAAAGGTCGAAACCAACAGAATGTCAACAATCCCTCCTCACCCCAGCCTGGAAGCCGCACCTCGACTCTTGACAAGAAACAACTCAAGCTCCTTGAAAACATCAAACGCACAACGGTCAGTCTCAATTTTTTTCGTGATTTATATTCTATATTTTAAAGGTCTTTTTATAATGTTGCACTAGTTATATTTTACTCTGTAAATTGAAATCACAATTACGCTTTTACCGGCAACGATTTTTCAATTAATAAACCATTTATCTATCTATCTATCTATTATATGTATTATTCATATTTCATATATTTTTAATTTATTCCTGCAAGGATTATTACATTGATTTTTTGGTAATGGATTTGTAAGAGGACAAAACAAATTTCCTTCTTAAAGCATCATCCAATTAAAGTGCTCCTCAGTAAGAACAGGTGTTCAATGATATCGACGTAGAAGTAGAAGTAGAAGTCTAGCAAATTAATGGTTATGAACACAACAAAACCACTGTGCACTCATCTCCTTAAAGGCCCCGGTCACATAGGGCCCCGGAAGCAACGCGATTCAACACGACTCTTTGTTAATTCACAGTTTGGCTGCCTGCGAACAAAGAGTCGTGTTGAATCGTGTTGCTTCCCGGGCTTAACATTCCTTCATTATAACCTGCTTGCACCGATATGAGAGGACGTCAAAGCTGTACCCATTCAAGCGAAAAGTTTCGTCTCCTCCAATCACGAACTAAACTGATTTACAACACCAATTTACATTCTCAATATAAGAGATTCGTACCTGTTCATAATGGCTGGTGCGATACCCCTGGTTAAGCCCCGGTCACATAGGATCCCGGAAGCAACACGATTCACCCCGACTCCTTGTTCTAAGGCAGCCAACTGTGAATTAACAAAGAGTCGGGGTGAATCGTGTTGCTTCCGGGGTCCTATGTGACCGGGGCTTTATCACATCATGCTTATTAAGCATATAATAGGACAAAAAGGAAAGATTGTGGATTGAGGTATATGCAGAATACATATTCTATCGTCAATATATGTTAATGTAAAACCATATCTTTTGCTCATTATTTCAACGATGTCTGAATCAGTGGAAAAATTATGTGAAGTAAGCTGAGATAATAATCTGCATTCATCACTGAAAACGTAGACGATAACCAATCTTTATTGGTGGATTTTCGTAATTTGTAAACGGAAGATTGTGAGCGGTCAAAAAAAAGCCTCCATCCACGGATTTCGAAAACATGCTATTGCTCTTCAATCTCACCATTTTATATTTCTATCGTTCTAACACAGATGGAAGAATCAGACGCAATGAATTGCTTACGGAAAATCTCTGAAGACAAGGTGTGTATCTTAAGAATTAACTCTCTTGTTATGTCGCCTTTCAAAGAAAGTCCAATGGCAGATCGAGAGGGCGATGTCTGTTTTTGTTTAATTTATGTTTTATTCCTTTAAGTTAAACAAAGTATAACAAAATGTATAGCCCATTTCAACGGTTTTTCTATATGGGGTCCTATTGCCCCGGTCACATAGGACCCCGGAAGCAACACGATTCACCCCGACTCCTTGTTCTTAGGCAGCCAACTGTGAATTAACAAAGAGTCGGGGTGAATCGTGTTGCTTCCGGGGTCCTATGTGACCGGGGCTTTAGCAACAAACTCAATTGAGGGAACCATGACACCGTTTTTCGAGAAACGTGTATGAGGAAGTGAAGGTTTTTTGTAGTTGTTACCCCTTTGGCGGCCACTATTTACTCCCAATTTTGTGAGATAATACCTCCCCCCCCCCCCCTCCGCCTTATCCTCCCATCCACCCTACTCAGGCCTTTCTCCACGGTGAGATGGTATATTTGATATTGTATAATTCGGCGTCAAAGCATCTGCAGAATTTTAAACGATTCATTACAAAAGTGTTTTATTCATGTGATCAGTATTACTGAACTCTTACAATGATAAGATAAACTGCATTTACTTTTCCTGCACACCTTGGAGATGAAGAAAAATGATAGATAATGAAAATATATGATCTGAAATAAATGGGAAATTTATGATGGAATGGGCTCTGATATGGAAAAATGACAGATAAATAAAAACAGATAATCGAAAATGAACGGGAAATCTAATTATGGAAGGGGATGGGGAAGTTTTCATGGCTTCTTTAACTAAAGAAATCATTAAACGTTACTTTGGCAAGTTTTACATAAATCTCAAATGATAAATCTTAAATCATGAAAACTTTTAAAAAAATTCAATGTAGTAATTGTAAATTTGGTAATGTATTGTAATATTTCTTACATCTGTTCAAACAGGAGAGGGTCCATCACTCATTATGACGTCACAGGATAAAATAATATAGAATGAAAAATAGATGATCGAAAATAAACGGAATATTTTATGTTGGAAGGGGATGGGTAATTTTCAATCGCTGCATACTTTGTCAAGTTTTAGACAAATCTCAAATGATAAGTCACAATTCTTTCAATTTAAACAAGTCCAAATAATTTATGGTAATGTATTGTGATATTTCTCACATCTGTTCTCACAGGAGGGTCTATCACTCATTATGACGTCACCAGACGTGTTAGAGATCGTCACGTCATGTATAGTCAGCAGGTCCTTGTCAGCACGTCTATACGCATTCATGGTAAGTTGGAGCACGATATAGATTCCGTAATCTTAAGTCGAACGTCAATTCAATGCTCATTTGTAATGATATTCAAATCGCACCGGCGTGTGATTTTTGTGTCCGCCTTATTTAAATAACGGCTTGTTGTGGTTGTTGTTTTTATTTTCCATATAAATATAACAAATTAAAATACAAACACAAAATCAATATACAAATTCAAATGAGAAAGAAAGTAATCATAATACATATAGATGACCAAATAATAGTAATTGGCTGGAAGCTCTATACTCAGAGCGACTTACAAATACGGATCTCTTTTCCCATGACCCACTTTATTTTACGTAAGTAGTTTATATCGTGTTGTGGTTGATTTGGGCATATTTCGGATTTAAAAAGTATATGACCAATATCCCATACTAGCCAAACTATGTGTACGACCGACCCCAACCATTCCCGTTTTGCTTTGCTTTATGAACTAGTTTATAAGTTTATAACTTTTTAATTGAGACATATACGCCTCGATGCTAACCAGATATAAGCGCTGAAGAGATATTCCATAGGTTAGTCACATTGTTTAGGAGGTCTGGGGGTGTTTCATCAAGATTTGTCGCAGCGACAAGGAGTCATTTTCCGACAGTTCCCAAAGCAACTGTCAGCGATAGTGCTTTTCATCCAATCACAATCAAGGAATTTGTCAGCGCTGACTAGTTGTTTCTGCGACAAATCTTGATGAAACACCCTCCTGACGAACATAATTATGTTTTTAGGCTGAATTACCCAGTCTCTATTGACTCACGGTAATTTCAACAATTGTATCGAAGAATATAGGGTATTGTCTTGTGAGAACCTTTCCATCAGGGTATAACATTCATGTGAGGCTTAACTGTTACTGTAGAAAAATGTCTCGAGTTAGGAAACTGAGGGAAAGTGATAAAAATACTTATTTTTTTTTTACCTCATCGTGCCTATGAACGAACTCATATATACGTCCAGATTTGTTCATGTGAAAGAGGTAAAATGGTTCCAAATGACATTATTTTCAAGGAGTATCTTTAGTGAGCTAAAATATAATATGGTTCTTTTGTGATTTGTTTATATTGTGTGTATGAGTTAATGATGTTCTCATGTGAATCTTTGGAAAAAAATATGACTTTATCAGAAGAATTATTTATCTTGTAGGAAAAGGGTTGTTTATTAGTCGATGATGTCTTATGAATACTTACTGTAATTCAGCTTTGGGGCTGCTTTGATCTGTTTATTGATTATCCACATATTTATATATTTATATTTCTCTCTTTTTCTTGCCACCCAGGTCCTGATAGCAGTTTGCGAGTCACGTGATGGACTGAACCGAGTACTCACTGCCTTGGGGAAGTTTCGGGTGAAGATCAGAGAGAAGGTTCGATTCTACGCCATCACGCAGATGATGTTTCTTGAGAAATCACGAGTTGAGCTTGTGGTAAGTGTTCTAAAATTTACCTGTAAGTTCATGGTTCAGCAGCCCCTATTCGTTATCATTATTGTCGTCATCATCAACGTCATCACGACCATCATCATCGTCATCATCATTATTATCACCATCATCATCATCATCATCATCATCATCATCATCCTCATCCTCGTCATCATCCTCATCCTCGTCATCATCGTCATCATCACCGTCATCATCATCATCATCATCATCACCACCACCACCATCACCACTACAATTATTTTCATCATATTAATCAATATACCATTTATTTTCACCATCACCGCCATCACCACCATCATCTTTATCGTAATCATTTTCACATTGATCATCGCCATCATCACCATCACCACCATTTTCATCTTCATTATCATCACCATCATCGTCAGCAGTACTACCAGCATCTTCATAATCATAACCACAATCATCATCATTATCATCACCCCCACAACCACCACCATCAACAACACCATCATTATCATCGTCATCATCACCATCATCATCACTAGCATTACCATTATAAGCAGAATCATCATCATCATCATCATTATCATTATCATCATCACCACCATCATCATCATTACCACCACCATCATCCTCATCCTCATCCCCATCCTCATCCTCCTCCTCATCCTCCTCCTCCTCCTCCTCCTCCTCCTCCTCATCATCATCATCATCATCATCATCATCATCATCATCATCATCATCATCATTATCATCATCATCATCATCACCACCACCCTTCTCATCCTCCTCCTCCTCCTCCTCCTCATCATCATCATCATCATCATCATCATCATCATCATCAGCATCATCATCATCATCACCACCACCCTTACCATCATCGCCGTAATCGACAGCCTCGTTACCGATAATCAACATCAATCTAACCCAATTAAAAGAAGTGTTATTCTCTGATATTGATATCGATCTCTCTCGTTCTCTCTCATTTTCAGACGATTTGTCTTCGATTCATCAACACAATGCTCAGCTCTACGACTGATATGAACAAACGTGTCTATCTGCAGTACGAACTAGAAATGGCCGAGTTCAATCCCATCAAATTAGAAAGGGTAAATATTTTGTATATTTTGTCTCTTTGAAGTATCATGCCAAGCATTGAAACGTTTATATCAATGCCATATTACATTCACCTCCTGGTCAACAATCAGCCCACTATTTAGAGTACGATAAGTCATTCCCCCTACAACACAATACAAACTATTTCCGTAAAATAAAGTGGGCCATAAACAGAACTATCACAAGCCGTTTCCGATTTGAATAGCATAACAAAGGACCATATTTAATTGGCGTTCTTAATTTTAGGGAAATAGACTATATTGTTCTATGAGGAGTGGGGTTAGGTGAAACGAGACTAATTTCTGCAGTTTGACAAACCTTTGATCATTTCAATCAAAAAGTCCATGTAGTCATTTATTGCAAATAATTACCTTTAATACAAACCTCGTGATTAGCAGTGGATTAATCATTGAATCTGATTATCTGTTCAATTACAGGCGTCTTCTCACACTGGTTGCATTCATAAAAAATTGCCTTAAGGTTGTTAATGTTATGCAGCGTTTAATATACAAAATATCATTCTTCTACATATTTTCGCAATATTATGGGTCCTTTTGCGTTAAAAGTTGCGTATTCAAAAATGCAAATCGGAAAATTAAACTAAAGTTCTAAATGCATGTTCCTGATTGGTCGAAAAGAGATGTACTTTTAATTCGCTGACCTGCTTTAAATGCAACTTTTCATGAGATATAAGAACAATTTGGGCAGGCAGTGGTAATTAAATTGTAAGTTAGATGTTCGGCAGCTTGTCTGTATATTTTTCACCCGATATCTAATAGTGCGTTCATATATCCATTAGATAACTGTTAACAATATTAAATGTGATTTCAATGTCTATTCTTCTTTTTATTGCGTTTGTGTGCCTGTGTGTGTTTGTGTGTATTTTTGTGGGTGTTGCAATTTTCTCTTTTTCCATCTCTCCGTCTGTATATTATCCACAGACAATAAGATGTAATATTCCCTTTTAGGCTGCCAATCATGGTGTCAATTCGGTATTATATTATATAGAGTTCTTGATGACTAAAAGCAGTAAGGGATTAGATTACTTATCTCCCAGCAAAATGTTACAAAATATGGAATTATTCTAGTATCAATACAAATTTGAAGTAACAAAAATCGTAAAAATATGTTTCATTCATCGCTGACGTTTCAAGTATATCGATTATGTGCTAAATTGAACACATTCGCATTAACGGTGTATAACACCGATATAATTTAATACCCTAATTGTTGTTTATTTTCTTCCCTAGTTATATCGCCTGGAAGGGGAACTACCGCCCTCGATCAAGCTGGAGTTAGACGCATGGCACAGTCGTTACATCAGTATTCAAAGATTGCAAGATAACCTCACCACCATTGAAACACGAAATGCTCTCTTGAGGAAAGAGGTAATGGTTCGATTTATTTGGTGAATCATCAAATTCAGATTTTGTTTCTCTAATGAGTAATTTAAGAATAGATGCTCTCAGAAATAGGAAAAAATAATTAATTGATGTTATGATAAAATACAATATTTATTTCAAGGAAATAGTCATAGAATGATAATAATTCTGATGATATGAAATGTGATAACGACAATGATAATAATTGCCTATGGAATGATGCTCTCATCCAAGATGATGATGAGGAAAAAATAGAATAAATCGCGATAACGACGATGATTATTTATTGCTGCTAGTGATGTTTATAATTGTAATCAGGTGGCAATGACATCATAATTATAATGACGACGTCGACAGCACTAAATAACGATATGATGTCCCTAAATAATCATTCACATATTTAAAAACATGAATTATGGCTTTATTTTTTCTACTTTTTCTCTCTCGATGATGTAGGTTGATCGACAAGGGTCTCGAATGACAGACTACGAAGATGAGAACAAAGCATTGCAAACAAAGATTCTTGATGTAAGTCTCGTGTAATTTTTATTTGCTCTTAACAATTATTTAGCTCTGAATTATTGCTTGCTTTATGTATTGGTAGAAACTGTTTTAGTTATGTTCTGTAATCATATTAATCTTCAATTTAACAAGATATGATATATTTCGCAAAATTAAGTGTGTCATGGGATAATATGTCCGTATTAAAGCTATGTATTGAACTGTGAAAACATAACAATCACAAGCCGGTTCTAATTTTAAGCGACCATTCAATTGACTTCGATTCCGTTTTACGGAAGTATTTTGTGTTGTGTTTTTGTTTTTGTTTTTTTTTGGGGTTTTTTTGCTCTTCCATCACTGATTTGCCCATGAGTTTGTGGATAGCATATGCACTCTGAGAGACTTTTCCAGAAGATTTAAGTCGTATGAACTCTCTTTTCATAATGTCTATTCTGCCTAAGCCAAGGTATACCATTTTTCCAATCTCATAAATTTCATGCCTTTTGATACCTGTTCTTATGTTCCCGCATAAGTCGACAAGTAAAAATGTTGTCACGTATAAAAAATTAGAATACTTCAACCATGGGGCATATATATTGCAAAATATAATTTGATTGATGACCTTTACACTTTTGTTTTACAGCTTGTTGCTAGGTCAGATGATTACAGGGACAGGGTCAACGAACTTCAGGACACCATCGAAAAACTGACGGTAAGAAAAGATTTAGTTTACTAGGGAGATTGTGATTGATCATGCGTTTCCATACACATGATATGAGAGGAAAAAAGTTATAAACGTAATTATTTGTCTTGAAAAGTGACAAGTTCAAGTTCAAGGTTACTTTCACAGTGTGAAACTGCATTTACTGCATTCCTCCTTGCAGAAAGATGTTTTTGATTATGTTATTGGAAATCATTTTTTCAAACAAACATGACAAATGGGATGATCTGCGCAAGATTTTATTGTCGTTGGCTTTATGTCGATTCCAATCCAGAATTCCATCGTCGACAAGAAAACTTCTGATACGGGGGTTTCGTCAATATTTTTGCAGAAACGTGAAAATAGAAATTATCATATATAGTCTCTTGACTGAGAGGGAGAAGGTCTGTGGCTTGATATGAAACTATAACAAGAATATATACAAAGAAGATGGGACAGCATGTGGAGATACAATTCAGTAATCTGAACAGTTTGACGAAAACTCTACAGCCCGATAAGAAATAGCGCGGCAATCATGTTTCCTTTTTGGCTTAATATACATGCAGAGAGAGTAAACAAAGAAGACATGACAACGAGCAGAAAAGCAGTTCAGTCCGATGAAACCTCTATTTTCTTCTTTGTTTTAATATACAGAGAGAGTATACAAAGAAGACAGGCCAGCATGCAGAGAAACAATTCAGTAATTTCAACAGTTTTATGAAACCTTTAGAGCCTGAGCAGGAAGGCGGTGATGTGACGGTCATCATTGAACCACAGAAGACAGGAGAGAGGAAACTCGAGAGGAAGAAATCAGTTGTTGGAGACAAGAAGAAAGAAAGTTAGTTGACGAATAATTTTATACCGTACCTTTGGGATAAAAGATAGTATCAAACAAGAAATTGTTAATATTTAATGATAAAGATCACAGATTTATAATTAGTCTTAATTGAAGAAAAAAAACATTTTATACGGTTGATCCACCTTCGAGACCAAGACGATCAACAAGACGTAATCCCTTTCCAATGAATACAATATTTGGGATTTACGGCCTTATTTGTAAATGTCCACGAGATGGAATATCGGCTTTATATTTTGTTGACTCCCGGGCGCTTTGAATAAGATGTTATAATTATAATACCCTTCTCAGATGAATAATTGTCTTTGGTTCCCGAATAGTCGTGAACCGATGTGATATATATTACAGATAGTTTAGTATTTATTTCCTCCCAATAATCTTCTTCTTCTCCTCCTCTTCTTTCTTCTTCTTCTTCTTTTTCATTTTCTTCTTCTTCTTCTTCTTCTTCTTCTTCTTCTTCTTCTCCTTCTTCTTCTTCTTTGTGTTGTTCTTCTTATTCTACTTCTTCTCTTGCGCCTCCTATTAACTTCCTTTTGCTTCCCCTACTCTCCTTCTCCTTCTCCTCCTCTTCCTCCTTTTCTAATCCTATTTAACCTTTTCCTTCAAATATTCTCCACCCCTCCTATTTCTCGTTTTCATCTTCCCAGCTTCTTCTTTCTCCTTCTACCCCTCACCTCCTTTTTTTCATTTCATTATAGAATTCATTGATAAGCCAATTGTTGGATCTGATACGTTTTTCCATCAGTTCTCATTGATAATCATTTTCTCTCTTCATGTTTCAGTCGTCATATCCAAACCAGCATCAAAGAAGAAGTCTCAAGCACCTCCCCCTCCCATACCACCACCAGCCCCTCCTGAAGTCAAATCGATTGCCCCAGGTATTCCCGGCGTACCAGCAGCCCCGCCTCTTATGGGAACGAGTAAGTATAGCCAATTGCTCATCACTTTATATTTTGGTTTATAATTTTTTTCTCCTGAGGTTCAGTATTCTGAGTGTCCATGATTGAAAACTTTCAATAGTCCAAAGATGAATAGATTTTTTTGTCTGGCCAAGATTCTATATGAAGACCTCATGTTGTAAAATAAGATATTATTCTACACATGATGTTGAATACTACATGTCACCTGCCTCTAGACCAATATTGAATTTAATTGAAATTTATTCAGCACTTCAATTAAAAAACATGCAGAATTACAAATCACGACAATATACACAAGACAAAGGAATTACGTAAAAATATGAGGTGATTGGATCATCGTTAACAAAAATTACAAATGTCTTTCAACATGTACATTGTTTATGTTAATATTTGGTTGGTTTATTACTCATTCTTATATCAGGGACAGTATAACGATTTTAAAAGTGAGGCTGCCATGGGGGTTGTGGATAAGCATTAAAGGCACTCTCATAGCCTTATTGCCAGAGAAAGTGAGGGCTATACAGCTCCTTCCTTCGCCGGTTCCGCGGTCCTTGTTTCTGATATACTGTAACATATTGAAAATATATGAAATGTTTTATTTCAGTGAAGAAGAACAGAAACTGCCTAATGTCGAAACACGCCTTGCCCATGCTAAACTGGAATACGGTCAACTGATACACTGTATCTGATATAGTAATAAGAAGAAAAAATATTTGAAACGTTTCATTGCAGTGAAGAAGAACAGAAACCGCCTAATGTCTAAACACGCCTTGCCCATGCTAAACTGGAATACGATTAACTGATACACTGTATCTGATCATAAGAACAAAATATTTGAAATGTTTCATTGCAGTGAAGAAGAACAGAAACCGCCGACTAATGTCTAAACACGCCTTGCCCATGCTAAACTGGAATACGGTCAACTGATACACTGTATCTGATAATAAGAACAAAATATTTGAAATGTTTCATTGCAGTGAAGAAGAACAGAAACCGCCTAATGTCTAAACACGCCTTGCCCATGCTGAACTGGAATACGATTAACACACCAGGAAATACTATATTCAAGGTAAATAGAGCAAAGAACACTCGGGTTTATAGTTGATAAATTTTTCATTAGAAATAAAGCAAAAAAGGTAGCCTTTAAGAAATCATTCTCACTAAGCTGTTTAGCAGCTTATTTGAGAGATTAATGTCCTACTCTTGTTAGTATTTCAAAGTTAGATTGTTAGGCAAAAGCTTGTTTTAGCCTTCATTTCAAATTATTTCTATTTTAGACCCGTAACCATGGGGATGCAGATGCACTCACCATCAGATGTCCGTCTGTATTTCTTACTCCTATAACAAGTGTGGTCCGTAATCCAAAGGAAATATCCATCACTGTAATTTTTCCCAAATGTAGAGCGGGTGTTTCAAACAGAAAGCATTCAGAAAGGGCGCTTCTCTGTAAGAGTCAGCATCAAATTTTGAAGGGACGAATAAATGTGTATTTGTCCTATGAGAAGAAGACGAAGAGGAGGTAGAAGAAGAGAAGAAGAAGAACAATAAGAAGAAGAAGAAGAAGAAGATGATGTAGTAGAAGAAGAAGAAGAAGATCTTCAATTTCAAATGTTGAATTGTATTTTATCGCAGGTATTAGATGATGAGAATGTATATGATGAGATGGACTTTGAAGACTTTGAGAATCACTTCCGGTTGAGGGAAACCTCCGCGACGACTGCGACTATAGAGAAACTGAAAAGGATACAGGAGAAGCATGCTCAGAAGGTCCGTGTGGTGGATAACAATCGGGCCAAGAATCTTAGTAAGAAGTCATTTTTAATCAATTCAGTCAAATCGGTCTATTACGACGGCAGAACCATGAGTTGGGTTGGACGGAAGGTTCAAAATTTTGTCCCACCCCAAAAATGATGATAAAAGTGAATCTAGCATTTAAACAGGTCTTGTACATTTTTGTACCGCAATCTGAATAGATAAAGGGGTATAGAAAAGGTCTTCAAATTATGAGCATTGTTGAAATTGAGGTGGCAGCCGTTTTGAGCAGAAATTACTGGTACCGTATGCTTGTTTATTTTGAGGGTGTTTCTCTCCCTCTGATTTTTTTTTACTCGCATGAAGTATGTTAGAGGGTTCCGTTTTGGGATTTAGTTCCATTTGTTTCTCTCTTCATATTGATACCAATATTCTATCTGTTTTTGCTATTTTTTCATATATTTTCACCATAATGCAGGGCTGCAAACTCTCAGGCAATCTGCGTGAGTCTCACGCAATTTATCCAATTCTTACGCTCTCACGCTGATCACAGAAATTCTCAGGCTGAACCCCAAAAATAGAAACTAAAAAAAGACATCATCGATTTATATTTTTTGTTGCCGCTCCGACAGTACATTTAACAAGATTTGCGCATATCGCGCGTATTCTATGATAGTAACGGTAATGCACCAATTTGTACTTCTGCTCGCAGCTCAGTTATAGGTGAAATAAGCTCATGCGTTTACGAACTCAAAGTAAAACTTCCTCCTGGAAAACTAAGTTTTACTACTTTGTGTTAGACCTTTTTCAGTTCGATGTCCATTGTACTGGCTTGAATGNTTTTTTTTTACTCGCATGAAGTATGTTAGAGGGTTCCGTTTTGGGATTTAGTTCCATTTGTTTCTCTCTTCATATTGATACCAATATTCTATCTGTTTTTGCTATTTTTTCATATATTTTCACCATAATGCAGGGCTGCAAACTCTCAGGCAATCTGCGTGAGTCTCACGCAATTTATCCAATTCTTACGCTCTCACGCTGATCACAGAAATTCTCAGGCTGAACCCCAAAAATAGAAACTAAAAAAAGACATCATCGATTTATATTTTTTGTTGCCGCTCCGACAGTACATTTAACAAGATTTGCGCATATCGCGCGTATTCTATGATAGTAACGGTAATGCACCAATTTGTACTTCTGCTCTCAGCTCAGTTATAGGTGAAATAAGCTCATGCGTTTACGAACTCAAAGTAAAACTTCCTCCTGGACAAATTAAGTTTTACTTCCTTGTGTTGGATCTTTTTCAATTCGATGTCCATTGTACTGACTTGAGTGATTTGCAATCCATTAATATTGTTTGCCTTCTCAATGGTTCTCATGACCACAGTCACCACAGTAGATCACAAAACCACTTGTGGCTTAATTATTTGAGAGTAACTGTCAGAGATTAGAGGATTAGAGGAGATTAATCCACTGAACACAATAATTTCATCAGGTCTCTCCAATCTAACTTCGATGTGATATTCATTGTCTGGGTAGGAGTCTAAATTGTTGAGAACTATTTGAACTATTCGCCTATTTTTGTCATTTTTTGTGACTGAAATTGAGCTTTGGCATTTTTTAATATATATATTTATATTTCAACATCTTATTCTTGCCAGTCATAACACAACGTCGGATAGGCTTATCACCGAAAGATATCCGAGGCTTTGTGGATCGCTGTGACACTTCGGGCGTTCCAGGAGAATATGCTGAACTTCTGCTCAACTTCATTCCTTCCAAAGACGAGGTAATTTAATCATAATCACTAACCCCTAGCCCTCAACATTCCAGCATGTCTCTTGGATTGGCCATAGACATTAGCAAATGAGAGATTCATCACCATCTACAACACCTCATAAACATAATGCAATTCACCTTCATCATTTTGTTGGCTTTTTTTGTATCATTTTGGATTTTTAGATCACTCCAATTCGTACGTGCTTGAATGGGTTATCCACTTTGAAGGCACAGCAGACCTAGATAAAGAGAAAAGTCAAACGTGAGAAACGAAAGTCTCACAGTTGGTCAAAATGCCTGTGGAATAAGAATTTTCTAATGCTCCGTCATCAGACGATCTTCAGACCCCTTATTAGCAAACTTTAGTCACTATGCAACTAGATAATCTAGCAATATTTCATTCCAAAAGAGTAACCTTCAAAAATATTTTCCCTTGTAGTTTATATGAATAGTATACAATAGTATTTTTCAATTCCTGTTGTTATACATGTATCTCCTACTTTACAGCTCAAGAGATTGGCAGATAATTCAGAGAAGTACGATCAGATGGGAGAAGCTGAACAGTTCATGTTTCAGGTGATATATTTGTTATCTTCAAAGAGAGGGAGGGGTTTGGGTTTTAGGGTGTGACTTATTTGAATTTGAATATTAACGCCAGAAGAAGAAGATAGAATGAGGAACCGATTGCCAGCAGAAGTTACATGCAAATAGTCGAACCCGTCTTGCAGGAACTACCATGAATATTTGTGTGACTGTCCTTATCAGGATGATTTATGGTCCATACCATGACGCCGAGTCAAAATTTTAATGAGAGTTCAAAATCAAATCATTTTGTCTTTGGGATTTGGTGTAATTTGGTGGCACAGTATGGTTCTAACCAAGGTGTCTGATTGAGACAACCTGTAAAGTGTTGTAAGAATTAGGTTCAATGTCATTGGAATAGAGTTACTGCTTTTAGTTTCGAAAAAGTCAGGCAAGATAATTTGCGCAACTTAGGCATTCATTCAAATGTACCTTACTCGATCAGCCACCGAAACAAATTGTTCATGCCCTTACATCATCTCGACATGACTTCCTAAATCTCAACTCTCGCTCTTACAAAAAGTACAAACTACTTAGCATCCTTGCATTGGCTACCTGTCGAATCTCGCATAATATTCAAACTATTGTCTTCCACTATGTACGTTGATCTGCCCCCATAATATGATATAAATCCTATGATGAATTCCAATCCTGTCAGACGACTGAGATCATCTGATTCTAAACTGCTTTCGGTTCCTAAACCAAAGATATCTCAAGCGATCACACGGGATCAGCCTTTCTCTCTTTTTTGTTTACACCTTAACTACCTTGAAAAATTCGCCACCTTGAGGTTTTTTGTTAATGATTTTTTAATGATGGGTATGTAAGACGGAAAAACAAATTGCCATTCACTTTACACAGGCGGATCTGACCCGCGCGATTTCGTAGCGCTCCGACCTCTATCGCTAAACTGCGTATTATCTCGAAAAAACGAGATCTCGATAAAGCGAGAGTTTCCCTGACTGTCCTAAGCGTTGAGTGTTTTAAAGATACACCAATGATGAACCATCTCTCCAAAGGTGTTTTCCAATTGTATCAACACATTATATTCCACAAATGATTTTTCGTTTTCGATCTTGAATTCTCCTTTGGCGCATTAAAAGCACCTTGTGTTATGATTAAACTTATGTCTTTTTGTTTTGTATCGAATCAGATGGCTCGAGTGGATCGTTATGAATCCAAGTTGAGGTTAATGACCTTCATGGGTATCTATGGTGACTTGGTCGTCACGCTCAAACCGGTAAGCAATATATCTACTATTGATATTCCGTTAGATATATATGTAGTTTTCTCTTCTATCATGTCATTCATTTCATAATCATATTCTCAAATGTATTGATAATCCCCAAAGATTAGCGTTTTGATTTTAATATTTTGTCGTCTGTCGAATCGTTTTCATGAATCTTTCCTTGTTTTATTCATTCTAACAATAAAATGTCATTACAATCATAAGTATATAAAACTAGAATTTTGTTATACATTGCTTTACCATTATCTCTCTGTAACATTTCAGGAAATCGAAGCGATAGTGAAAGCGTGTGATTCCATCGTAACAAGTGGCAAACTGAAGAAAATACTCGAGGTAGGTTAACAATTGTTCCTATTTGTGAAGACTTTGTCGTCTTCTGTTTAATGCTGATCCATCCCCATTTAATCTCTACGCGATACAGTGTGCTGAGTTGTCCAGGACATATTTTTTTTTTGTTATACAGAGGACTTGTAATTGTGTAATATGAACTGGTCACTTTATTTTGAAAGAAGAATGGTCCGATCATAGATGGTAAAGATATGGTCAAGGGTTAGACCAATAGCTGTTGGAATACTTAAAGCTGCTTAATTTTAAGATCCCATTTTTGAGGAGCACATGCAGTTACTATTTTGTTGATTGACTTTTTTTTTTAACAACGCTCAACTAGTATTTTGTTATACTTTTTGTGTTATTTTTTCTACAGATCGTTTTAGCGTTTGGTAACTACATGAACAGCAGTAAGAGAGGTCCAGCTATGGGCTTCAAGCTGGAATCACTACAAAGGGTAAGTATGGAACTGTTTGTATATCTACGCACGACTCTACGAACAACTGGTGACCGCGCTAGACATGCTAGAGATTACCATTGAGTGAACGAAAGGGTTACCAGTCGTTCGTAAAGTCGTACCTATAGATGTTCGAACAGTTGTATGAGACAAAACCCAGTCATCAAAATATTTTACTGTCGATATGAACCCTTGGACAAATTATTTTGGAAGAATGACCATATATATTTATATTAGATCAATCGCCTTAGATTACAAGGGTGTACATGATCATTTCTGTGATGATTGTCATTTTCCATTCTCTTGGAATGCTAAGGAGATGTCGTAATAATCTTCAAATTTAGTTCAAATTGTAGTGAATAGTCCCTTTGTTAATTGATGTGTTTTGTCACTTTCTCAATATCCTTCTTCTTTTAATTCGTGTCTTTGTCATTTTTCAGATGCTTGGGTTCCTCATATATGTCTCTGAAATGTGATTTGAATTGATTTACCGAATAACAACAGTAACCCGACTCACACCTTTTCGTTTTTAGCCTGCGTCGGCCCAGCGTCTTATGGAGATCAAAGACGCTCCCGGACGAGAAGTTTACGCACACAGACGGTGGACTGACGTTCGGCTTGCAGCGTCTGTCCAACGTATGACCTGCACATTTGTGCGTCCAGGGAGCGTTTTTCAATTCCAAAAAAAAAAGGCTGGGCCGACGCAGGCTAGAAAATACAGAGGTGTGACTCGGCCTTTAGTTTCATTTCACGATGCCTACTTGTTCAATCATCATTCCTTCATTCATCTTCTTGCTATTTGATTTACGATGCAGTTGACGTTCGTGAAGTCGACAGACCGAAGTCATAACTTCCTCCATTACCTGGTCGAGGCGGTCAATCGTTGTTATCCCGACATCAAGGATTGGTATAACGATCTTCAGTTTGATGAACTCAAGTCAGGTAATCAATAATAATAATAATAATAATAATAATAATAATAATAATAATAATAATAATAATAATAATAATAATAATAATAATAATAATAATAATAA
>BQKZ01002967.1:25371-57852 GCA_036244855.1 Temnopleurus reevesii | reverse complement strand
AATGGTGCTTATGGGCAAGAATTAAAAAACGAATCCCCCGTTATTCAACAAAGAGATGGATGTGCAAGTAACATCTGCTATACATTTCTTTGGAGAACGGGGTCAGAGTATCTTTAATCTACCGAAGTCATTTTGAAGGTATTAAAGGGGAAAGAGTGTGTGCACTTTTTTGCCTTAATATGTAAAAGTGAAGAATTACTATTCTCTTGCCATAGCTGCTCGTTCAGTGCTTCCATAAAGGTTCACTCACCTTGGCTCTGCTAATCTCATGGTTCCATCATGGCGACAGACTATATCGTCCCTTGCGCCGTCTGAGAACTGGGCGAGGAAACCAATACTACCAAGGAAGAAACATCCGTTCATGTAGAAAAGAATCACTGCCGGATACTTGCTAGAATTCTTCCAATCCGCAAAGAAGGTACACTATAACGAGGAATAATAGAAAACACATGATGGCTTATGTATTTCAAGGGAAACCAACCCCTAGCATTATCGTGCTATCATTGAATGATGAAAAATCAGATGAACAAATTGTGAAAATTTGAGCAAAATTGGACAACCCGTTCAAATTTTAAAAGCCACAGGGATCTGACGATCCCTACTGCTGATGGGGATCCGTATGATCGGCACATTCAACAGAATCTGTGACGTCATGTCGGACAACTCCTCATTCACACTGTATACAAAATTTCACAATTTCTTCTTTTGTCGGGTAAGTCAACAAAATGATTATTTTCGGTTGGGGCAGAGCATTTCTTTATCTATTCTGCATGTATTTTGAGAAGAATGTTGCCACCTTACTCTAAATTTTACATTAATCAATTCTTTAAAAATCTATGTACAAAGTGAATGAGGAGTTGTCCGACATGACTTCACAGATTCCGTTGATGTTGCCGATCGCACGGATGCCCATAAAAATACTGAATATATTCCAATATATTCTTTTCTTTATACATACATGTACATAAGGTGAATAATGGGTTGATATGGACACATCATAACCTAAATTTATCATGTACAATTACTTATTTAATTTTCATTTGTCTTTCTATGCATCAAGAATTATAAATCAGGACAAATGCATTAACCCTTTGACTACTGGAACCGGGTAGTCCCTACACAAAGTTTATGGGTATTGCCGAATTCAGTAGGCAATGGGTTAAAAAATAACTTGGCAATATAACTTACAATCCTTGACAAACATGTAAGATTTCTAGAGAAGGTCTAGTCTACATGCAAAGACCTTCTTACATATTATATCTGTGGGAAAAAATGTCACTTGCCTACATAGGTATTTCCTAGTGATTCTAGTTGTAGATCAGAGCATTAAAACAATGTAATAGTAAAGAGGTAAATTCAATCAAGTTAATATCCATCAAATTATTTTAAGAAAACAAAGCAAAATGCAGTAAGCAGTCAAAAATCTGATTTCTGAAAACATTTAATGCATTTTAAAGGAAATGAAGCCTGCAAGTACAAAGACTAGAGGCATTTGAAAAGCAGTGGATAATCCCTCAATAAAGAGGACTTGTGAAATGAATGGGGCATGGATACGCCTTTCAGAAAAGATCTATTCACTCCCACTATAAGCCCCAAACATTGTAGCTTTCTTTTCTTTCTCTCCCTTTCTCTTACTCAATTCAATATTCAAATGGTATAAAGGAAAAATACCACACTAGTTACAGTGGCAAAAACAACATTGATGCACATGGTCAATTCAAGATTACTTGAGACAAGGTTCTTGGGTTTGTTTGTACTTATTCAAATCTAAAGGAACTAATTTCATATATATAGATTTTATTACTAGAGGGAAATCAAGATTTGTGTTGGGATAACTTGTGAAAGAAAATCACATCAAGTGCTTTACTTCACTTTTAAACTCTGATTTGTTAAATTTACAGATCTTTGATCGATTACCAATCAACCAATTGAAAGAAATTAAGAACACATTCATCAATACATTGTTTCTCATGACAGAATACATTAAAAATCTATAAGCTAGGCATCTTTCTAAGATCTTGTAAATGCAAACAATATTTTAAGTCACAAAATATGGAGAAGTGATAAGAGAATATTGCAACATATTTTCTTAAGGTTTTCCAGTAACCCTTTGTCATATTTGTATTCTTTTATTTGGGGGTGTACAACATACCTCTTTTTGATGGGACGGTGGGATCAATTTTAGAAGATATAATTCAACCAATTCTCAAAAGGCTTCCTATGTGATATTCTAATCAATGAACCATGATAACGTGTCTCTATTCTTTCTGAATAAAAAGTAAACTGTTTCCAAAGAGATTCCTGAAACAAATCTCATTAACAAGAATGTAATCAGAGAGGAAGATATTTGTCTGTCTGGATGAGTCTTTACTTTACTCTTGGGTTGCGACATTTATACTTCCCCTTCCAATCTCTGGCAAACATCTCCCTTAAAACAGCTTGAATTAAGTGTGTATGATGAGCAAATAAATGAATACCCTTAGTTAAAAGCCTACTTGTAAGACCCAAGCAGTGGGTAAACAGCAAATAAATCTTGCTACTTTCTGGCAAACAAATGCCTTCAAGTTGGTGATGGCAAGCAAATTTGATGTGGTTAAGGAATGATGTGTGAAAATATTAGATCAATAATAGTTCTTCAAGGAAGTTTATTTTTAGTAAGTAGTATCTTCAAATAAAACTTCTCTTGTATCCAAATAAATGTATCACAGTATGTGTAACGGAAATTGTCAAAATTGTTAATTTTCATTTGAAACACGAGCTTTTTCAGGAGCATTGCTTTTGAAAACATAATACAATAGGGCTCAACACAGTCATGCAGGCATTCAACGCTGAGATAAACTTGTATTTCTGTAAGATGTTGGGTTATTCTGGCTATGATCAGTCATCTTTGAAATTCCACCATTCTTCTTATACAAATTCAGAGACATGTTTCAAGGGCCATGTAATAATAATAAGGCTTTTTTTCTATCAGTCAGGCCTTTTAAATTTGTGTCAACGTAGTCATCCTAATTTTTTTTACTGTCACTATCATTGCCATCAATGACAAGACTGCCATCAATATCTTTCTCATCTCTATCATCATTATTATGATATTCATAACTATCATCATAAATATTAACATTGCCACCTATGTATGAATATCATTAAAAGAAAATCATCATTATTACCATCATCCTCAATAAGTATCATAATGACCTCATCGTCAACTATCTTCATCACCATCATCATTATTCTCTAATATTATTATCATCATAATAAAAAGCAACATCTTTATCTTCATGATTATTATTCCTATCATCTAGAACTATTATCCACATCTTATCATAATTATCTTTTTGATCACTTCAACCCCCATCTCCAGCATCATTATCATGATAAATCATGCACTTTCATCATAATTCTAACACTGCAGAGTAATCATCCTCTGAAACTGTATCATGTAACTATTCTAGTTTCCTCAAAAATTCATTTTTACCTCCTCTACATCATCACCAATAACACCTTCATCATCATCACCATACAACTTTCACCCACTTAATTGGCATATTATATATCAATACTCACAGAAGTTGCTACATCATATTCCAAGACCATATATTCACCAGTGTAAAATGCGTGTACACAACACAGAGACCAGCAACCATCGCAATCAAGAGAGGCACTTTGTAATGGTCCTAATCGTTGTAAAGGGAATTTTTACACTGGAGGCAACACCCCTCCATGTTCTCATACCACATTTTATCATTATCATTAAAGCTGTCACAAACACTGCTGTCACTGTCACCATCATCGTCATCATCACCATTATTATCATAAACACCATCTCACAATAATCGTCAGCAATACTCTATCTCCAACATCATCAGCATCATTATTCTAACCACCATAACCATTACTATCAACAACACCAACAGCAACACAAACACCAAAACATCTCCAACACCATCACCATCTGTCTCTATCCTTCCTCCCCCTCCTCCTTCCTCTCCCCTCATCCCTTTCCTCCTATCCCATCCATTCCACTTTCTACTTTCATCAAATTTATGTTCTGTATTGTATTTTTTTCAAAGATAGCACCATCAATACCAAAATCCAAATTTATTACCCACTTAATTATTACATCACAATGTTCTTGAAAAAGTTGAACACACTCACCAGAGTTAAAAGTGTGCATACTACACAGAGACCTGCAAACACTGCAATGAAGAGATGTACTTTAAAATGGTCCTCATCGGTGTAAAGTGGATTCTTACACTGGATTCCTCACCCCTCCACGTTCTCATACCAACTCTTCTCATTGTCTGTTGCCACCAGAGGCGGCTCGCATTCACCCGTCATATTGAATGTCACTGCCTTGTACGTATTCTGTAAAAAGAAATGATAAGTACAGTGTATAAGTTTATAAAAATTGATTCTATGCAGAAATATTGCTTTAACTGGGAAAAATACAATGCAAAATTTAGCAAGTTGCTCTCAAATGTGAGAGAAATTGCTTGATGACAGGGTGCTACAAGAATTTTTCACCAGTTCCTCTATCGGGCAGACAAGGAAGTTTTTAAATCACTTGCCTGAACAAAAGTTTCTCTTGCCCAAAATTGATAGCCATTGCCAATTTGCACATTAGAAGAAAACTAACATAAAACTTCGCACTACCAGCACATACCATACAATTCACTAAAAACTGGTGTCTCCATTTTAATAGGGGATCTAATCATGGAGAATCTCCAGCTTAGGAAATGGTTGAGGTTGGGGTCTCTGCAGGACCACACCAGACCCACCATTAACACTGGGATAAATGGTGTTCCATGATGTGACATCCTACTTCAAATGTTTGTCCCTTGATTACTGGATGCAATTATGATATTAACCCCTTCTCATAGGTGTAATTATAAATCTCTATAATTTTTATGCAGAATCTTGAGAAAAAAAAGAAGTACCCTCTTGCAATTGACAGATTCTCTACATCATTTCATAGGTGGAGTTGCAAGTAATAAATGTATAAACAAATAAATTGGAAAAATAAATGAATTAAAAAAAATAAATGAAAATACTCACTGCTTCATCACATTCCCTGGGCATATGATCTTCATTACACTGAAGAAAATGCGGCCAACCCCTCTCCAGCTCCACAATCCTGCAAGGTGATTGGACGACGGTACACATATCGTAGCTCGGCAGCTCCACCCGCCCATCCTCGCACTTCGGCATGTAAACGGCGCAAAGGAGCGGCTGGACAACCTCCCAGCACTTTGGAACGTTCCGCAGCCCCTTCCACATGATGAGCTTCTCGTTTACCTCTTGTATGGTGTGGGAGTCGTTGGCGAGGGACAGCGAGGTGTGGGTGTGGGAGATCTCCGTGCCGAGGCATTCAGTCATGTTGGCAGGGAGGGCAGTGCAGACAGCGGGGCGGGTGCAGTCGTTGCCGGTGGTGATGGAGAAGTTGAGGGAAAGCTGGGCATCGAGGGCTGGGCTTAGCACGAGGAGGATGAACCCTAGTAATGCTGCCATTGTTGGAATGAGAGACAAAACCACTGCACCAGCATACACTGCAGTTCAGAAGAATCTGGGGGAAATAGTTGAAAGAAGAGTTTTAAAACAATAAATTGCAAAAGAATTAAAAATCCATACAACTTCATTGCTAAATGGTAAAATAGTTTGAGTGAAAACATAACAACATAACATTTGATAGGAAATGGAAAGACTTAGGTATTTATGAAGTTATGAACCTTCAGAAAATTCCACCAAAAGATGGAAATATAAAAGAGGAAAATAGATAATAAATTGAGACATTGGAAAAACTCAAATGTAAGGATGCAAAACGTGTATCACAAAAAATAATAAGGAAGGATTTGCTGTTGGGGGGTACAAGATCATCAAGCAATCTAACGTGATGATACATGAAAAGAACAATTAGGATTCATGATGATGATGGTACATATGTTATGATGATGATGTTGATGATGATGTGAATGATGATACAAATGATGATAAAATGAACAATGATGATGATAGTTGATGATAATTGATGATGATGATGATGATCATGATTATGATGATGATGATGATCA
Source organism: Temnopleurus reevesii (assembly GCA_036244855.1). Classification (NCBI taxonomy): domain Eukaryota; kingdom Metazoa; phylum Echinodermata; class Echinoidea; order Temnopleuroida; family Temnopleuridae; genus Temnopleurus; species Temnopleurus reevesii. The sequence continues at coordinate 51,784 of BQKZ01002967.1, read as the reverse complement.
TGATGATGATGATGATGATGATGATGATGAATGTGTTGGTGATGAATTGATGAGATAAAAATTGGGAAAAGAACACTTTTACAAGGGTTATTTCATGTAACAGAGCGATGAAATAAAGCGTCTGTTCATTGCCCGATACATTTAGGTATAAATGGAACATAATAGAATAGGCCTACGTATACGCGTATTAGATCGGAAATTAAAATTTAACCAAATATGTTTCCCCAAAAAGAGGGCATGCCATCAAAGTTGTTTTAATATTCATAACAACATGTATCACTCAGGAATCATCAATGTTCTGAAACGTGGATGGCAACCCTGCAATAATTGCTACAATAAGAATCATAATATCTCTAAAACTATTCATACTATTTGAACCAACATCTTTCCCCATCTCCACTTGGAATTCATAATTTCACTCAAATAGACTTAAAATTCTAGGCACCATCCCAGAATGATGATGTATTTCAGTTCAAATATGAATCATTAGTATGCAAAACCTCATGATAAGTGTTCGTAATATTGCAGTACTGATCATATTCATACCCTCCTATACTGCACAAACACTACACAGTCACTTCCACAAAAACTGTGTGAGTTGTCTACCAAGTTTATAAGGAGCGCATCTCTCTTCCAAACTACATACACACGAACGTCGTACCTCCCAACAAAATCACAATATTCGACACTTTAACGATAAAACAAGAGAAAGAAATATCCACTTACCAATACCTTCACAGCCTCGGCAACTTCTCCAGACCCACCAAGTATTAAATTTCGGTAATTTTCATCTCAAATTCATGATTTTCCTTCTCAGCTTCTGAAACTTTCATGGCGGTGTTGCGCTGACTATGTTATACCATTGTTGTTGGTATACGAATCTTGATACATACTCACGATCACAGTGCCAGACTGGGGGAGCAATTCCGATTTCATGAAAGTTTCTTGAAAGTGTTAGGTGACTAGTGTGTGAATTCAGGCACTTTTTGAATATTTCTATTCACTGTTGTCGATTTGTGAATAATTGTGTTTGGAAGAAAGTCTTCTGCGTAAAATCCTTCATTCTGATTGTTATTGAAATAATAACTTTAGATACATTAGATCGTGTTAATATCTTGCTAAAAAAATAAATTATTTAATTTGGGTATGAGTTTACAGACTATTGAGAGCTTCTCCACAGATTTTGTAGTGACGTCATGAACACAGGAGTCCCGTTTTATCGAGATCTCGCGTAAACCAAAAAAGTTTTTCCCTATTTGGTGAAAACATTTAAAAAAAAATTACTGAAATGCAGCAAGATTTAATGGAAATCGATTCAATGCATTTGCAGTTCTAGATTTTTTTTTTAATGCGTTAGGTGGAAGGACAGACATTCCTCTCTGACATCTTGACAAAAACGGGAAGGTCACAGTAAAATGGATACTACAAATTTAGTCCTTTCGACCATCCTGGATGCGCCCAACACCCTTTTGCGCTCCAGAGTGAAATCAATTTCATGCTTTCCCTCATCTCAGTCCTCTCCCCCTTTTTTCTCCATCTTACCGCTCTCGTTTCTCTTGTTTTCCATTGTCTCTCCCATATATGTTTCTTTCTCTTTTCTCTCTGATTTCTCTTTCTTTAATCTTATCTCTCATTTTAATTTTCTTTCTTTCCCTTTCTCTCTCGTTACTTTTTTCTTTTCTTTTTCTCTCTCGTTTCTCTGTCTTTCCCTTTTCCATCTTCTTTTCTTTCTTTCACTCATAATATCTTTCTTTTCCCTTTTCTCTCTCTCGCTCTCTTTCATTTCTCTTTCTTTCCCAGTTTTCTATCTCGTTTATATTTCTTTCCCTCTTCTCTCTCATTTCTCTTTCTTTCACTTTTCTCTCTCATTTCTCTCTCTTCTCCTTTTCTATCTCGTTTATCTTTCTTTCCCTTTTTTCCCCATTTCTCTTTCTTTCCATGACTCTCATTTCTCTATTTTCCCATATTTTCTCTCTCATTTCTCCTTCTTCCCCCTCTTCTCTCTCATTTCTCTGTCTTTCCCTTATATATGATATATCTACCTATCTATATCTATCAATCCATCAGGTTTGACTTGGACATTATGCTCATTTCTCTAATGTACACATGTATCCATCAATAACCATTCCTGAATATTTTTATTTCAAAACTTAAAATGTAAATCAAGAAACAACTGAGCCAAATATTTTCTGAGGAGAGAAAGCATGTAGACATGTTTATCAAGCTTTCGCCCCTGAAAATATATTTGATTTAGCCGTTTGGTGATTTACAATTTGATTTCTACCCTCATGCATATCCCAGTGCCAGCTTTCATTCTGCCACATTCTTAAATTTCTGGCCCTCTTTGTCTTCAACTTTCACCTTAAAAACAGCATCAGCATCAGCATTATACGGAAGTAATAGGTAGTCCTGTAGTTCTTCTTGTCATTTCATCTTTTATCAGATTTATTAGAACTGAGAGGACATGTGAGTCTGAGTTGGATACTCAAATTTGGTACTGGAGGTTTGACCAATTGATGTGGAGCCTCATTTTGAAAATTGCCAGGTTTGTTGCATTCACCAGGATTGGGGTAGGTTGTTCCAGTCAGTGATAATTCTCTGGCTGTAAAAAATTCCCTCTGAGATTACGTCTGTATCGTTTCTTAAAGAGTTTTTGTGAGTGCCCTCTAGTAATGCTGGATGAGTGTTAAGAATAGAAGTGTACAGGCTGACAGTTAACAATTCCGTTCATTAGTTTGTACACCTGGATCATATGAAATTTTCAAGTACTTATTTAGCCACACCANTACGTCTGTATCGTTTCTTAAAGAGTTTTTGTGAGTGCCCTCTAGTAATGCTGGATGAGTGTTAAGAATAGAAGTGTACAGGCTGACAGTTAACAATTCCGTTCATTAGTTTGTACACCTGGATCATATGAAATTTTCAAGTACTTATTTAGCCACACCAGACAAACAAAACTCTCATAAGCATCCGGGTTGTGTTAAAGCATGATTCATTTTAATAATTGATATGCATATCGCAAAGTTACTGACAATATCTTGTATATCTTTTGATATAAACAAAAACTATATACATTCATTCGTCTGTTAGACTTTACATTCTTGTCTTACATATAGAATACATTGCGGCACTTTGTAGAACATCTAAAAGGGGATAAGTAATGAGGATGAAATAGACTTTTATGTCAGAGGAAAGTTACAATCATTTGCAACTTCCATTTGATAATTGATGCATAATAACTATAAAAAAAACAGTGTCTTCATTTGATTGCAAAAAAGGAACAAGTGGAAAGCCATGGGGGAAGGATGATAGGAAATAAAAATCAGAACAGATTCATTCAGTGAAAACCATCAACAAATTAATATTGTTTCATCAATAATAATTTTAAAAACACTTGGCTAAAAGGATAAGAATATGAAGGCCTGGGAACAATAAGTTTTTCATGCCATGATTCTTTTGGGAGCATAAGGTTCTAGCCACTGCATGTTACAGTAACATAATCAATAAATTATATTTCACAGATATTGATATATTATACTTCTAATCAACAAATATGCCATAAGTGAGATTCCTTATTCTATGAAATATATTCAAGCCAATGGAAAAAAATCTTGATAATGTTTGAAGGAACCAATAAAACTATCTTGTTTTCACTTTAAATTTTATTCCATATTTTCATCATGGATTTGACTATATTGTCCAAAATATAGTGAGTTATAGAAGTACAGCGGTGGGAGGATTAATCACGACACCATAATGAACCGTTAGTAGAAAATTGAGCAAAGGAAATACATGTAGGATAGACAAAGAAATATTAAATAAATATTTTATAAAGAAAGGATTTCAAATGGAGGAAAGGAGTTGAATGGGTAGATAAGAGTAGAAGGCTATGAGAAGGGAGAGTTAGGGGAGGAAATATGTATTTTTTATTGCATAATGCCCTAAAATTGTAACAATTGTTATAAGTTTACAAATAAAAATCATTAAATAAGCAGATACATTTTCAAGAATACAACAAAACTTTTTGTTGGATGCAATCTATTACAATAAGAATAACATAATTCAACATAGCCAACCATTACAGAATGCATCACCGTTAAAATTCATTTATTAATCCTTGAATGAATCACTTTGTAAATACCTTGGTTACTACGCATTCTTTCATGAGAATATTTTTGGTTCAACTTTTTGGCTATTCACGTTCTAGATTATGAGCTTATAAATATTCCAAATTGGTTGCCATTTCTGACTGTAATTACCCGAAAACCCCAAAGGAGCACAATCTAAATACTTTGGTATATATTGCCTTTATGAATATGTTAGGATATTGCAACATTTAAAATTCACCGAGCATATAATTCTTAGTAAATCAAGAAATTACATGTGGGAAATGATCCTCTTCATTAGAGGGGAAACTATACCTAGAAAAAAAAATCTTTCTTTGAAACTACTTTTTCGTCATGATTTCATATCATATCGCCGATAACCCATATAATCATTGATTAGACCCTATATCACTCATCCTTTTGTTTCAATTTCTTTGATTATACATGATTTACAATTTTCTTGCCATGACATCTCAAACTAGCTTATCAAAATGGCTACTCATAATAGAGAATCAAATCCCTATACCACATGTACAAGAAATCTATTATATTTTTCATGTGGGGGTTTTCAAATAATGCAAGTATTCTTCCTAAATATGAAGTTTAAGGTCCAGAGTTCGAACATGTTTCATTTCTGCTCAATTTCTCGATTGATACTGCTATACCATGAGGTTTTGTAACTAGTCTATCAGAATTAGTAAAACTTTAACCTCAAGAAAGGTTGTAATTCTATTATTTTCATTGAAATCTATCCCGATTTGGAACAAATAAAAAATTAACTGGCAGAATACATAAATTTGAAAGTTGGGTAAAATCTATTGATCATAAACTTCTAATCTGACTTCTACACTAACATTGGAATACAAAACAAACTTGAGGTTAAAAAACATGGCAAGCACCTTCAAACACATCTCAAAACATATTCATGAATATGTTGATTGCTTATTATATCAATAATATTGTCTGTCAAAATAATAGTTGCTAGAACAAATGAGAAAGGAAAGGAAAGGAATAAATAACATTATTGTTGGTAATACAAACTTAAGTGGAAATATACACGTCCAATATCTGAGATGAATTGTAATAAAAGACCAGAAAAGAAAAGACATATGATCAAGAATCAAACTAATATTTTTGGCATGACTAGGCCACTTTGTATCAATTTTCATTGAGACCAACTGAATACATACAATTGAACCTATCATAAGGACCTGGACACTGAGAAAGAACTTTCTTACACTGAAATCCTTTTAATTTAAGGTACTAGTTCTATAGAATAGAAAGACTGAATCATTTTACTGTGTCAAAAATTACATTTAACTGGATTTCTCTATGGGAAAATCAATCCTCTGTTCTATTGTTAACCATTCCTAAATCACATAGGAGTTGTCTTTTTCAAATTGAAGGCCCAATCAGCATACAATGACTATTTAGATAATGATTATAAGAGTTTGTCTTCTGAATAAAACTCTGAACAAAAGAAAACCAGAAAAATACTCTTAGGATTTCAGATAGCTTACAATTCTTCGAGTTAACATGATAATGAGCAAGCAATAAATATTCTGAACCCATTTTATAAAACATCAAAAATTTAAACAAAAAATCACTCTAAAATATCTTGAACATAATTTTCAATAAAAATATTTATGTTTGATGGCCAAATCGATATTCTCAAGGTAGTCTTTTCTTATACAAGAACATGATTTTAGTGCATGTGCAATCCAAGAATAAGTACATGTATTTATGTGCATGATTAAAGCCCAAGTAAAGTTTTGGTAAAAGTGAATATTTTTGTCCCCAAACTTTGTATTCAAATCTATATAAAATGAAATATAGTATCATGGACATGCTACATAAAAGAGTGTGCAAACAATGAACGAGTTTTGGAAAAGCTATAATGTAAAATATGCAAAATATTTCAGTGTCGTGTCCCCGTACACTAATTCAATATTTTCTTTCTTGATAAAGGACAACTTCTCATGCACAGAATTGGATGAAAATTTCAGAATTTGATTGTTGCGTGTTCCTTTTTATCATTCTATTGTCAAATTTTGGAAATAACTTTGTATATTCCCGATAACAAGCAAAATATTGTTATAACCAAGAGAGGGTGCTAAATATGATTTAACAGTCAAATTCAAATTTTCAAAAGAATCAGATCATACGAAAACATGCTATGGTCTCAAATGTGTAAAAGAATTATATGTCATGATAAACATTCCCAAAATTCACATTTCTTAATCTTTACCAAAACTATACTTGGGCTTTAATATGCACAAGAACAATACCTTATTTGAAATTGGTTATTGTTAGTTTATTCTAGTTTATGTAAATAATATAGAGATAAGGTAACATTTCTAGATTTGGATCTGGATATAATACTTTGAACAGCTCCACTGGAGCAACATTCAGAATGGTCATTTCAGATCATTTCTGAGCAGAATCATTTCAGATAGACATCTTTGAATTAATTAGAACCAGGTAAAAGATGCAAAACCCATCAGTGGTATTATCAATCATTATGCATTGCAGTGGGCAAACTGTGAAAATCATATACAGCTCAATCAATCAACATTTCTTTTGATGTCTTGTGTCTTGATATAAAAGATGGCAATTACTAAGTGTCCTATTTGGTTAGTGATTGAAGATGTTTTCACTCTTTGTGTGTGTGTGTGTGTGTTCACTTCATGTGTGTTCACTTCATTTCCTTCTCATTTTGCTCATGATTAAGATTCTGCTAGGATCGAAAGCTCAAGCTCTTTTTTTTTACTTCATGTTACTCCACAGCTCTCCGTTATCGGATAAGCAATTTCAGCAGTTCTCCTTATTAATTTACTCTTTTTTTTTTTGAGTTGTCACATGTCTCAACCCTTTTGATTAAGAAAATTTTCATGACTTATAAAAGGTGACAGGAATGCTATAATCTAATCATACAAATTTAGTCTGGTGAATACAGGTGCAAACAATTATTATACCTTGCAACTGTAGATAGGATATTGATGCAGTTCTAAGTCGGTGTGAATCCACGCAAGTTGCTGAACCAATGTTCTGAATACCAGGACTAAATATGTGCAAGGTAAGATGAACCATTGCACAGTCAAAGTTGTTTGGTCCAGGGACTAATCCAAATACTAAAAAAAACTAATCCTTGACATGGCTGTTGCATAGTCCTAATATGTTGGTGCAGTCTTAATCTATCTCAGCCACTTGTTAGGGAAGTGTTGGCCCTGGTTCTGGACCCTCTACCGAGAAATGACCGATTTAAGATCCATCTAGGTATGTTAAGAAAGTTGTAGTTGAGGATGATGCATGGTGTAGTCCTAGTCTATCTGAGCCACTTGTTTGGGACCCACTGGTCCTGGGTCTGGACCCGGGAGATGAGTGATTTGAGTTCCATGAAGGTGCGTTGAAGGTTGTCATGGGTGATGGTGCATGGTGTAGTCCTAGTCCTAGTCTATCTGAGCCACTTGCTTGGGACCCACTGGTCCTGGGTCTGGACCCGAGAGATGACCGATTTGAGTTCCATGAAGGTGCGTTGAAGGTTGTCGTTGGTGATGGTGCAGTCAAAATAATGCTGATACATGGCTTCCATTCGCCTTCCAACCTGAACCATATTCACCAGGTCTTCATCCTGAGAGATTACAAAAAAAAAATTCACACTAGTTTATTCATCAAAACATGAGAAACATTTTTGACCAATCATTATGGCCAACACTTCAGTGGTTTTGTTCGCATTTTTGCACAACTACACACCTCTACGGAAAGAGCTCTTGGGTGTGTAAACTCAGGGAGCAAAAACAATAGCAAAAGCGTGCTTTCTATTGTTTGCAATGCCTAAGATGGTGGCTTGGGCAATATAATCCTTACCTTGAGAATTGATGCAACACAGAAGAGGTTAAACTACCATAGGGTGATTCCATTCATGTAAGCAAATGTTTTGGGCAAGGTTTTTTCCTAAGTAAGTCTGATTCTGCTGACTTGATTTTATTAAAGGAAGTCCATTCCTCTGAATATAGACACCTTGAAAAAATACCCCTATCTACTATTAAACATGAGAAAGTATTCTTTATGACAAAGGTGTAGTGGGAAATGTAAAATAAATTGCAAAATAGCAAATCAATACTGCTACATATTTTTTAACATAATGGATGAGTCAATCTGAATAGTACATTCAAATAAATGTTGCTGTTGCACATATTGCCATCTTGTACAAATGAGATTGAGGATTTTATGATCTCTATTGAATTTTTATTCAGAAAGGTACAGTGTATTACCTTGTTTGTTCCCCCCCCCCCCACCCACATGATTACACTATTTTTGTAGGCCTAATATTACAGGAGTGGAGTGCTTTTTATTTTTGTTTTTCAAGGATGAATTGTCTGGCTTCAAACCCGAAATAAGACAAATGACTATACTCACTGCGAAGGGTCTCGTATGTGACTTCTCCATGGTAACCATTGCTTTCCGTGACATCCTTGTTGCTCGGAGCACATCAAGTGAGGGTGGTTTGATGTAAATCACATAAGGCTTCAGCTCAGACTGCTTGAGAATCCGCAGCGCCTATATAAAAATTGTAATCAATAAATCCAATAAAGAAAAGCTGTCGAGTATAACAAAGTAAAAAAGAGCTTGAGCTTTCGATCTTTTATTGCTTGTAATCGAGTTTCTGCAAGGATAAAAAGCCCAATCTCTTTTACTTCAAATTTATATTAACAAAGAATGTGAAAATGAGATGTATCTTCTAAACATACTTTCAGTTTAAAAATGCTAACATACAACTGGGATAAGTATAATTAATTCAAATTTTCACATATCATTTTAATATTTGAGTGCTGCTGAAAAGTTACAATGTTATCTACCCTATTCTTTCATCAAAGTACTCGGAAATGTATTCTCATAGCGGGGATGTTGCTTGGGTTGCTTTCGTTATTTCAATTAGAACTAGATCTTAAAAATCATTCAAATCATCAAAAAACTCAAGGCTATTCTCACCTGTGGATGAACGCACAGAAGGCAAACCTGACCCTCATCTATCACCCTCTTGGTTGCTAGGATACTCGTACCATACATGTGACCTTTGTACTCCCCGTACTCGATGAGACGGTTTGACTCGACAGCTTTATCCATCACCTCTCTGGAGACGAAGTAATACTCCATCCCGTCCTCCTCCATGATACGCTTTGGTCGTGAAGTGTCTTGATAGGAGACAATGTAAGAACAATGTATTTAGGGATGTTTCTTTCAGGGCTACAATACTTGGAACCCAGTTTGCATCCATTATTTGTTCCAATATCTGGTATACTTCTAGGTTGCTAAGAACATCATTCATCCTAAGATTCAATTGGGGTAGTACATTAGAATAAGAAAATAAACAAATCATTTGAGGATCCAAAGGGGAAGAAAGACAACAAGGGAGAAAGAAACTTACACTTCATTACCAATCTATGTAACAAATGTTGTATTTGATATTGAACATATAAATTAGGGAATCTTCCCCCACTCGTTTCATAAATTGGAAACTTCAGATACTTACGGGGAATTGCACTGCTGAATGTATCAGGATCGCATGCGATGAGTCTTCTCTTCAATTCATTGCGACCAACACCTGGAGGACCTATGCAAGAAAAGAATAAACAAATTAGAAAAAATACAAAATAGCCCATAAACAATAATCAAAGAAAATATGAACAAAATTGTTCTTGAAATCTGGCTGGCTAAAATGTGTGTCAATAAGGCATGCGATAAGAGGACTCTATGGAATTGCAGACTTGTATGGCATGGGAGTGCTTTTATTGGACAGAAATATGATGACGATGATGATTATATGCCAGAGAAGGTACATTCCATTCATTCCATTCAGATAAAAATTGAAAGAATTTTCTTGTTATAAAACAGAACAAATTTTCTGAACATGAAGTAATACTTGTCATTTAGTTCAGATATATCTCCTAAAGAAAAGGTTTTATGGTGCTCAGACAAACAATGGTTCATCAAAAATATAGAGAGCCTGGTCTTACCAATGATGACAATGGGTCTGGGCCTTCCCGCAGGTGGCTTGTAGAGCGCCACCTCTTCATAAGTTAGCACCTCTTCTCTATCATAATCTGGAGAGTAATAATTAAAAATAGGATTTTAGAATAAGTTTACATAGAAAGACAGTAAGATTGACAGATAGATGGGTGTGGTATATAAAAAGATAGATAGGGCGGAAAGACAAAAGGAACTTCTGGAACAAAAGTTTGTTTCATGTCAATGTTAACATCCTCCTCGAATAATTGATAACGTCAAATCAGTTCCAACTATCATACATCAAACAAATGATTTTGCATGTTCAGAATTTCATCTAGAAAGTTTTCCAGTGAAATGCAGAGAAATTCACAGTTAAATAAGGACAACTAATTGACTAAGGCACGAAAAAGAAACACCAAGTGTAAACATAGTGAGGAAATTAAAGATAAAAGACAGTACTGAAAAAACAACATACTGTATAAAAAAGGGAAAACAAATGTGGAAAATAAAACAAACTGTCAGCTTAGTTCAATAAAGCAACTATTTTAGACAGAAAAATGTGAATGAAAACAAATGACATTAAAAGACACGCACAAATTAAAGCCCAAAATTTACCTTCATTCTGCTTTGCGTGGTACATGACTTTCTTGACTTTGCGTTTATTTGTTCGGAAGCTGCTTCTTACATTGATCCTTACACCTACACAAAATGAAAAACACAAGAAATTGTAGAGAAATAAGATTATAAATAAATATATAAATACATAAAGATAGAAAGAGAATAATAAATTGACAAATGAATAAATGAATAAATAAACAAACAAATAAATATATAAATAGATGAATTTACAAATAAAAAAAAAATGTTGAGTATCATCTAACGTGTCTAGAAGCAGACGTAGTAAAAACTACATACATGAATGCATTCTTTTACTTCCATTACATAGGGGAAAAGAATGAAAATATTAATTGTAAATTATGATAATGATTCCTGGAATCAGATTAAAAAAAAAGTGTAAGGCAATTTGTAATGAAAAAATAACTAGATCTTGACCAATATTCCATATAATATTTTAGATGAAATACATTAAGGTTGAGGAGATAAGTAAAGTGCCAAGACACCTTCAGAGATCAAACTAAAAAGTGTGATTATTTTTGGTAACAAATACTTACTACTCTTCTTGAATGAGAGATCTAAAGATGAATTGCTTCCTAAACTTCCGTTGATAATTGTTCGTTTGTTGGCTAACCTCCTGTAAGGGTAAGAACAAACAATTTTGAAATTAAAATATGGAACATCATTGAAATGAAAAAATAATTAGGCAAATAAAAGTCTCTTGTAGGAAAAAATGAAGAATGCTTTCTGTAGGATTTTTGTTCCGGGTTGTGTTTCATAAACCTAGTCGTAGAAGTATGCAGTAACTCTACAAACGACTGGTGGCCCTTTCATGCTTCAATGACAACCCCTAACAATCACCACCACCAGTATCATTACCATCATCAACATCATCACCATCATCAACATCATCACCACCACCACTATAAACACTACCAAAACCATCACATCACCAACACCATACCTACTTTTCTTGTAGCTGTCTCTCTCCCTTCCCTAAATGAGATGCTTGCATCATCATCATCATCATCGTCATCATCATCATCATCACCATTACCATCATCACCACCACTATCACCACCACCACCACCACCATCATCCCTACCTCTCTTGTAGCTGTCTCCCAGGGATGTGGCCAGACCTTAACCCCTTATCACCCAGTCTCTTGGCTTGCCACCAATGAGGGTCACCTAGGTCTACAATCTGGAGGATATCACCCTTCCTAAATGAGATGCTTGCATCATCATCATCATCACCACCACCACCACCACCACAATCACCACAACCATCATCACCATCATCAATATCATCATCAACAATACCCTCATCATCATCACCACCACCATCACAACCACCACCACCATCATCACCATCATCAATATCATCATCAACAATACCATCATCATTATCACCACCACCATCATCACAAACACCACCACCATCATCACCACCACCATCATCACCATCAACAATACCATCATTATCATTACCACCATCACCACCACCATCACCACCACATTCATCCTTACCTCTCTTGCAGTTGTCTCCCAGGGATGAGGCCTGCTCTTAACCCCTTATCACCCAACCTCTTGGCTTGCCACCAATGAGGATCTCCTTGGTCCACTATCTGAAGGATATCACCCTTCCTGAACGAGATGCTGGCATCAGGACAGGGGTTCAACTCATCTAGGTACGGGTCATAGTCAAAGTGAGCACGCATCTTCACCTGGAGGAAGGAAAAATGATAGAAAACATAATTTGAAAATAGCCTAGCTATCTCCTTCAAATAAACTTCCCATCATATTCAAAACATTTTTTTGCATATCAAACTTCTCCTTGAAGTTAAAACTAAAGCAAGATTTTTAGAGAAAATCTTTGTCAAGTTCTCATCTTAGCCGTTATCATCATTGTTTGTACTTTTTCATTCAATTTCTACCAATCCAAATATATATACAAGATTCAATAAAACAATGTCATATAAATTTCTTCATGGCTTTCTTTGCTTCCAAAATCAAGTACTTAAATTCTATAGACTGGATATGCTGATCTTACAACTATTTAGATTTGGCAAAATCCTAATGCGCCTTCCTTGAAGAAAAAAAAATATGGATCCCTTTAGTATGTGTGTTCCTAATTCATATCCACAGCTCTTGTAATATCTAACATTGTTCTTCTAAATATCAATAGATTTATTAGGTGTCAAGTTATCCTTTTAAAAAATCAACTCTTCATTGTTAACCATTGGCTGTTGGTTAACTTTTACTGCCAACAATAAAGTTTGGTGAATCAAATAAAATTTTGTGTCATATGAAAAAAATGTAGCTAAAGCGATGCATTGTTAATATAGATGCAATACATGCAGTGTGCAGATACACAATAGGTTTGAATGACAATTAACCTTTATAAGATCGCATCAACACCCCAATATTTTCATTGCTTTCCTGGAAACTAGATAAATAAATAAATATTGTCTTCTCTTTTTAGTCTTGCGGAAGGAGAGCAAACCATGGCAGGGATTCAAACCCACCACTTTCTAATAAAAAAACAGCATTCTTAACCTCCAGCATAAAGCCAGTTGTCTAAGTACAGTAGAATGAGGACCTCAGCCTCTTAACTCATTGAGGGACAAAATTAATCTATCATGTATACTTAAAATTGGCCACAAAGTATATTTTTTGCTATGATCACACAAATTTAACAAAATACATGATGTCACACTGCATTGGAGGTGGGCTTCAGAATTCTCATTACATTATTCTCTTCTTAATCTTATGTCAAGTGACATACACCACTTTTTGCATTATGGAGATACTGCCAAAACATCATTTAAAGATGATAATAAAAATGTGCCAGCTGGTGATGTGTATGTAAATGGTGTAAATCCGGAATCATATATTTTTCTTTTAATACAAACTCAGCCATTTGAATTATCTAGCTGGGGAAAAAGAGCAACATAACATATAGAGAACGGTTTATCAATATTTTTTCTCCAAGTTTAGCTATTCCTAACACTGCTAAGCAAAGTGCAACAAACCTTCGTAGGATCGCCAATCCCGGCAAAGTCTTCCATCAACCGGCTGACGGCAGCGGATGCCCCGTAGGGAGTCAGGGGGGTGGTGGGTGTGGCTTTGCTCGGCTAACGTGATGGACATGCAGATGGGTGGAGACAATCGTAATATATGCAATCATACAAATGTAAGAGGCAGAGTCACACATTTGGGTTTGTAGCCAACATATGCCCCGTGTATTCAAATTAGCAATATGCTCACTGCCCCCTATTTCGATAGCATGCTTTCACTTATTGTGGTTTGATTCATTGTTTTTTAGCCCTGGACAGTTCAAAAATTAAATCATCAGCCTAAATAACTATGACTCAATCCTAGGTTAAGTCAAAGCATGCTATCAGAATATGGTCTATTGTGTACAGAAATGCACATTAAAAGACGCTTGAGTGATGTTGAATCGGTTTGTCTTGCACACATTACCATCAGTCAAGAATCTCCTCATTTTCTTCTGTACACGAACATCATTTATCTTTCATTTATGTTGGGCATACATTGGACATAATTGTAAATGTATGTTTGAGCCTTATTTCGAGTGAGTGAACAGACACATGCATGTAAATGTATCGTGAGCTTCAACAGAGGTCTGACTTTTTTCTAATTCCTTTTCTTATTGATATAGAGACTTATAGAAAATCTGAATTACAATATACATGTGTAACCATACGTGCCTTTACTATTGTTTCAAATGCAAAGCATTCTGGGATATCTTTCTAGTACACCGATTGATTTTGCATTGTTTACTCCTCACAAAATCACTTCCGTACTAGAAAGATATCCAATCAAAGGAACAATCCTAAAAGCAAGTATTGATTTATTGGACTAACTAAAACTAAAACTTTGAAATCTTGTTTTTATCAGTAATTATATTTTAAACAATATTCATCATGATGTCCTCAATTTAAGTACTTTGGACAGTTTTTTTTTTTTTTTTTATCTGACACTCATTTTTTATTCATCCCATTCCCCTTTCCATAACTGGTCCTAAAAACAAATCAATATTCTCTCATTGCCCAACTTCTTGTATTTGTTAGTAAATGGTCACTCCTCATGCTCACATGCTGTTAATCTATTTACAAACAAAGTTTAGTTCAGTCAAAGTAAAATTAGCATTCATATTCTTCTCTTTGGAAGAATGTAATTATAATATAGAAAAATAATCTCAGAGGTGCCCTTCTATATCTTTGGAGAAAGTGAAGGGAGAAAAACAATATTTTTCTTTTCAATCAAAATCTATTCCTATTCTACAGAGAAAGGCCCTAAATTAGCAAAATGAAAAATATATTTCATATGTCCTAATCCTCATCGTCAATTTAAGTTGTTAAATACAAAAGCGAATTTGACAGTCATATCCCCACACACGTGTAGTGCAATATATATATATTTGTGTGGGTGCATTTTATTACAAATTTGTGTTTGTGTTTCGCTGTGAACAGCTAAATTAAACATATAGAGGACTTCAAAACACAAACAGATATGTATAACTTATCTTTATGCTTTGGATATAGATCTATACACTTTTCCAATTAAGCTAAAAGCCAAGCGACCATCCGGTAATTCAGGGATTTACTACTAAATTTGAATATACGTGTGATAAAGCAAGACACTTAGAATTGAACTTTGAATTGTTTAACAAGGCAATGTCAGAATCAAATAATATTTCAATAGTTGGTTCATCATCTTAATAGTAAAACCAAAAATACAAACAAAACAGAGAGAATATTTTGTATGGATGATTTTTGGATTAAAAGTAAAATGACATTATAACAAGAATTATGGTCTTGGTACCTGTTTCATAAAGCTGTTCGTGGACTCTACACAAAACTGGTGATCCTTTCAAGCACTCAATGATACCCACGGTGGCTGAATTAGCACCGAAGATAGGATTACCATTTATGCGCAGCTTTGCGCGTACCTCTAATAACAGCTTTATGATACAAGCATCAGGGCCTCATAACATAAAGGCTTGCAATCAATTGCTAATTAAAGTGGACAATCAAGATATTTGTTGCATGCACATTTTCTTAAATGGACTGGCCACTAGCCAATCAGAATTGCTCTTTCAAATTAGCGATCACTCGCAAACCTTTTTTGTGTTATGGGGCTCTGGTATTTATCCAATTTTCTTCATAATATTTTGAGAGAAAACATGCATTTCTAGTTTTATATCATGAGAATTAAGCAGTATCTATCATATCATATGCCATACAATTGATGAGGCAAGAGGACGATGCATATTGATTGTATTGCGTACATACCTGGCTATACTGTATCTTCTTGGTATCAACATCAGCTGGAATTAACTTGAAAGTTATGGAGCCATCTAGTGAAGCCTGGAGTGAACAAAAAAGAACAGAAATAACTAGATAAGTGATGACATTAAAAAAGTGTGCAGTAATATTAAAACTCTCTTTTCTTAATCACCTATGGTAAGATTGTCTTACTTCTTTAACAGAAGATTATGTAATACTAATAGATGGAAAAAGACAAGTTTTTCAAGCATCAAACTAAGAAAACTGTCAACAATCATATCTGTTTAAAACAATTGTACCATTTGATTTAAGATGAGTGGACAATTTCATGTTCCTATGCAAATGCAAAGTTTTCCCAATAATTATTCTTCACTAAAAACATTTCTTGTATAATCAATTACCAAAAATTGAAATTTGCAACAAAATTTCAAATGTGTTTGCTTGAGTTCTGTATATGATATAATTGCAGAGTCTTTGGGTAATTTTTTAACCTTATACAATGATTACTGATTTATTTTTTCTCAATGGACTGTAGAAAAATAAGATAATGTGAACTAAAAACAAAAGTCATCATTGAATCCCATGATTATCATTCAAAAATTTCAGTTGGGAGTATATATCAACCTAATGTGTTTTAAACTACCGAACAGTCATCATAAACAAATACCCCAAGTAATATAAAACAAGCATTCAGCTTTTGAAACAAGAAATGTGCATATCAAAATAATAAAAAGGGGAGAAGCTAAAAAAAAGCAGAGATTGGCATCATGTCTGGCTCGCGTGGCAAAAAACAAATCTGATTCGATATCCGATTTTCAGCGTAAAAATGGGATGGTTTCTTCTTCTTCTCTTGAATTTGATGCGCAATCTGGAGGAAAGCGGGTCAGGATGCATGAAGATGAGTGTTCAAGATGTAAGAAGAAACACAAACAAGATGGGTAGGGCAGAGCTCTGAGAAGGGGAGCCGGGAATAGCAGGGTTGGGCACCCTAGAGGATTCCTCCAAGGTAGTCTACGTAGGTCTACTGCCCTCGTTCTACTGCCCTCACTCTCTGGCTGGCTACGACTCAGCGCCCGATCGACCCGAAACCCAACGAGAAAGTTGCCTGTTTGCAAAAGTGAAGGGGCAGAGGTTCAGGCTGGGAATGAGTAAAATGTTTGAGAGCTCCACATTCTTATGTCTATTTCTTGGTAATAAGGAGGTGGATTTAGTTCTTTGATATCACAAGGAAGATGTTTTTATAAATTCATTCATGTTGTCTGAGTGGAAACCTTTGGGAGATGTTAACTATTCATTGCTCAAAATTACACCATTTTGGTTTTACAGTCATGGTATCTTGACCAATCTGCACATCTTTAAACAGTGGTTACTCTATAAACTCTGTAATAGCACCTGACGATGATATCGCTTTAATAGTTGAATAAAGACCAGTCCAAAACCACATATATGATAATCTGTTGTTGTCTACTAAAGACATCATAAGACTTTTAAATGATACGGTACACTGTAAAAAATAAAACACTTTCCATTCTTTGATTTTATAATTAAATTAGTCTCTTAATACCAATTAAATGGTAATGACCTTTGAAAATGATATGCTGTCGTTACAAGGCTTGACTTTGGTTTAAAATTATAACAATACTTCTACCTGAGCTTCTAGATCCATAAATCATAGCTCCTACATCTTTAAAAAATAAAACACTTTCACGTTATAAATCACCACATTTATCTGATCTTATACTTGGTGTCAGATACTGGCACAATCCAAACCCGAAATTAGTGTCTAATTTAAAACACATATTTACTTGAGTTTCAAACTCTCCCCTATAAATCATCATCCCTAGAATAAATTGATAATTAAACCCAGGTATTCCTAAAACATAAATCACTAAGATGTTCAGATGATCACAGTCAAGGTTATTTGATCCTGTTCATCACCGAAATTGGAACAAAATAACAAAAATTTGGTGGGTTGGTAAAAAGACTCGCAAGAGAAATGAAAGCAAAATCCAGTCAATTTCCTGATGTTTCCTGTCTCCCAAAATTGAATTTCCACTGACATATTGTTATGATTCTCTGTGGTTTCATTTCATCCATTCCATGCTCTCAAATTGCACATCGGCACAGAGGGCACTTTTTTTTGTTTGATTCTTCTGCGAAAGTTTCTGAAGTTTTCATGAAGCTCACATCACGTCATCTCCTGAAAATACATTAGATATCGTGTGGGCAGCAGCAGTTGATCGTTACCTAAGATAGCTTTTGAACTGCAAGAAAGTGGCATTGGAAAATGAGGAAATGGAAATAGGCCCTATACTACACAATACTCTGAATTTGAAGATGAGCTGAACCAAATTCTACTTGATCATATGAAAATGAGATTTGACACATTCTTTTAATTTTGAAAAGAAAAAAAAGATGACTGGAGTTAACAGAGTACAAAGAAATGCTGGTATCGATATCAGCAATATATTTATTTCTTCATTTTTTTCCTTGTGATTCTGAAATTAAATTGAACTGAAAAAAAATAAAATAAATGCACAAGAATTCAAATACCATATATTTCTTTTTCTTTCCTTAAGCCCCTCTTATCTGTCCCTACCTATAACTCCCTTCTCTTTAACTTCTCCTTCACCCCAAATTGTAATTGTTTTCTCCACTAGTTCATTTGAAATGGAAATCAAACACTTCATCAACTTTACATGTACATTCAGCAAAAGTTTTTATGGCAAAGTTCATAGATTAATCTATCCTTTCAGCGCTGAGCTCAAATTTCTAACATGTATTAAAATTGCTACATGTTTAATAGACTCTATTAGCTGTTATTGTTTAATCCATTTTAACCAATTTACATCCATCATTAACTAGATTTTTAAGCTTTTAATATTGAATAATTTCCAAGTGACTTTCATTAATTACAATATGATTAGCAGTATCTCTTCCAAAATCATACATCCATATATGATTAAATGATAATATGGCTAAGGCACTAAAAAGGAACCATAGATATGTATAGAAGGGGGGGGGGCATCATAGAGCATATGATCATCATATACCTGAAGGGTAAATACCATACAAAGTTTGTCAGGAGATAACCAAAATTGATTCAGACTCATCCTCAAATTTCACTTAATTATGAGTCTCCTAAACCCTAGGGGATTCCCCTGTCTGCTTAATTGACACCCTTAATCATCAAGTTACCCACTCTTTCTTCCATAGATAATTTAATTTCTTTGATCACGGAGGAGGGGTGCCCAATTACCCCCGCTAACTGGGCTTGACATGCCCGGTATATGATGGGCTGCAGCTTGTCAGCTTGTACCCTGATTGACAAGTTGGAAATCCAGGTGATCAAGTTTTGTCAGCTTTTATCCTGCAATTTCAAACTGACAAAACATGTTTAGTTATTATAACATACCAGTATCATGGTTGGCAACCCCTCATACACTCCCTTCGTTAAATGTACAGAAATATCAAATACACCTTCAAATATGAAATATATTTGCATTAGTTAAGTGATTATTATAAAAACTGGTGATGACTGAATATTCCCTTTGCTTTCACTAAATGCATTTTATCAGGATGTCCATTGAAAAGCACAGTTTTCTGACTGACAAGTTGGAAAACCAAATAATGATAACTACATGTATGTCACACATATATAAGACATTGCTCCTGTAGTTACAATTTGCTAAATTTACATTGTTCATTTTATATTTTCTAATCTATTGACTATCTTCACAAGAAAACTAGTGAAAAAGGCAATATTTGTTTTCTTTGGAAGAACTTAATGGGGAAAATCAGTATTGAACAAATATGGAAGAATATCAAACAGATCCAAGAGAGAATATCAAACAGATCCAAGAAAGAAAACAGGGGTTTTTTTTCAGAGTCAAATTCTAAAAACCATTAACAAAAAGTTTGTTTTGGGTGTGTCTACAAGTCAGCAATTTTTGAAGAAAAATTATTAATCTATATTTCATATTCTAATTCTTAACATGTGAGCATCTTGATTGGTTCTAGAAAGAAAGTGGATATTTTTAAGTGAACTTTAATATGTAGACTTTAATCAAATGATTCTAGAGATGTCATAAAGTCTGCAATTTTTCCTCATTGGAGGTGCTGCCTAAGTCATATTCCTAGCTGTGATTGATCCCATTATCAAGTTGGCCCCTCGTCTCAAAAGATAATTTGATTTATTTTCTCATAGAGGAGGGGCGCCCAATTAAACCCCGCAAACAGGAGCTGACAGGTCCGAGAGATGATAAGCTGCAGATGATGCTCTGATTGACATGTCGAAAAAACTGAATATTTCAATTCTAACTTATCCACAGGATATATTTTGTTGCACATTCAATCGCTGTTCCTTCAGTCTTCTAGTTGGCAACACAAGAGTTGTTTAATTCTCTTTTTAGATATTTCTAATAAATTGTAACATATTTACTCATTGTTACTGAAAAGTGTTAAAAGTTTAAAGTAGCCATTTTCCCCAAATTTTTGTAACTGTTTATATAACATAATTGATTTTAAGTTTTTGACAATTCTGCATTTCCGAATGATGTTAATAAGTTGACAGTTGCCAATTTACACAAAAATCATGATTTCTATTTTTATCACATTGATGAATAAAAAAAGTAATTTTGGATGATTCTGTTCATCAAATAAATTACATGCATCAAAAGACAAACGGTCTGACTTAATGCAGAATTTCTCTCTCTTTCTTTATTATTTGGTACATTGACAGGAATAGAAAGTTACAAAAACAAAACATCATCCTGAAAGAGTTCATGTCACATTCCGATTTATTTGATGTTGATTGAAATTGAAATGTATTTGTTAAAATTCGAAGCAAATGACAAGGCATACGTATCATCATCACATTATTCTGTTTAAAAGTGGATAATTACTTCATGATCCACATTAGGGATACCACTAGACATTACTAAACATTTGAATTCCCTTTCTCCAGCTACAATTCAAGGTAATGAAATAGACGTCATTCGGATGTGCCACAGATACTATCTCTGACAGTCATCCCAAACCACAGGCAGACAACCATGGACTAATTTTATGCCGAATTTCTTTCTCTTTCTGTCTAAGTATTTGGTGTATATTAATAAGTGACATGAATGAAAAGTTATAAAAACAAGACATCATCTTAAAAGAATCAATCATGTTATCTTTCAATTCATTTGATATTGATTGAATTTGAAATGTATTTTGTAAAAAATTCTAAGTAAATGCCAAGGTGAATAATCATCACATTAGTATGCTTAAAAGTAGATAATTACTTCATGATCCACATTAGGGATACCACTAGACATTACTAAACATCCCCTTTCTCCAGCTTCAATCCAAGGTAATGAAATAGACGTCATTCGGATGTGCCACTGATACTATCTCTGACAGTCATCCCAAACCACAGGCAGACAATCACGGACAACCCTAATGAGAGTTAATGAATGTTGGTAATGTTTACAAGAGTCGCACGAAATGTCCCAAGGATAAAACGGTACAAGGTAACATGAGTTATCTGATGACTTTTGTCATTACCCAAAGATGGAGATGAATGGGGATAATAATAAAAGGGTCATGCCACTTGCAGCTTACACTATATTACTATGTATGATAAGTATTTACTTCCTTTAATATTACCTACTTGTTTCATTATGAGACACCCTACCCCTTCCTTCACCCGTTATTTAGATAGGTAATATTATGAGTTTCTGACCATTTCTCATAAAAAGCGTTGAAGAAAAATAATGCCTCCAGCACCATCTTACGGTTGCAGCGCGCGGTATAACAAAATAATTTTCCATTCATGAAAGTGGACTAGGGCAATTACTAATCATTACATCCCTGTATTTTCTGTGAAAACACTTGAACACTTTGCAATCTACAACTTTCATTTGTTTTCTTTCTTTTTCTCCTTGCTAACATTACATAGGCACTCATTTATGAGCGAAAAATCCAAGTAATAACTTCTACTAATAGTCTTGATCAGTAGCTAATAAATTTGCCATAGAATTTCGTCATATTTTTCCAAGAAGTTTCGCGCAATATATCCCAGGTGTGGTTGAGATATTCAATAATATATTTCTTTAAATTTGTGTCATCAGGAAAGAAAGCCTAAGGTCAAAATTGATTGACGTCCATCCATCCGTTTAAAGCTCCCTTACCTGACCACTCAAGTTTGGACTCCACCTCACCCCTCCAGCCATCGATGACGGACAATCGCGTACTAAATTGAGGAAATTGAACGAGTGCGAACGACATAAAACATGTGTTTGACACCGATTCACTTTTGGATTCATTTAAATATATAATTTCAATACTTCCTATGGGAGACTGACGCTTTGTGAATAGTTTTGTAATTCATCCACATTGTGCTGCACTCAACCCAGGTGATTATTTATTCCTCAAAATGCTAAGTGCGCTGGTGGCTGCCGGGCTAAAGCCAGGGTAATAATATAGCAAAACGCCTTGATCACTCAGCAGATTGGATACATGTGCTTTGTAAGTTGCATCTATTATATTATTATTAATAATGTTCGGAGGGAATACCAATATATCAAGAGACAGAGTATGATCAGCTGTGTTCAAGTTTCATTTATGTTGCAACATGGCAAATTCATGCTCTTGAAGACTACTGCTGAACAAACTATTGTGTACCATTCCATGAAAAGACTGTGATTTTTCACAATTCTTGCCCAAATTTTCTCTTTTTTAGTCTCTCATATCTCCTTTCTCTTACACTTTCGAGAAAAAAAATTAAAAAAATATATTTAGGATGATTTGATCAAATATATGGCCCCACACAATATCTTGCTATCCCATGAGCTTGTGAAACAAATTATATGTTCAGCCCCTGTTTCCTTTGCTTTATATCCCAAGGAGGGGGCCATGTTCCTACATGTATTTCCTCTTCTTTTCACAACAGATATGATCTGAAGATTTTACTTCTGCTTCAGATCCCCATGACTGATCAAGATGTTGCCAACTTTGAACATGTAGATCTCATAAAAATTTATTTGGTTTCAAGTAGGTATTCCCTTTCTATTTCTCTGGTTTTTGTATCTGTTAATATTCTGTCACCTATATTTGACTTCTATCACTATCACTTTTGATCATCCTTTTTCTCTCTCTTTCTATCCTCTTTTTCCTTCCTCTCCAACCCTCTCCTTCCCTTTGATACCACTTTACTTTTATTTCTTTCAATCTGCTCTTCATGCTCTTACTTTATTTTTCTCATTTCTGAGCTTTTTATCATTATTTCTTTCTATTTCCCTCGCTTTATATCCGATTTTCCTTTTTGTATTCTCTCTCTCTCTCTCTCTCTCTCTACATACATACCTGTATGCCGTTGTTGCTAGAAAGTTTCCATTGATTGTAAATCAACTGCAAATCAGATGTTGAAATATAAATTTTAATTTTAAATTACCATTTCTCCAAGTGAAACAGATTTTTGTAGTCCCAACATAATCGACTTAGGCAGAGTTACCTGTACTTCTCTCTCTCACTCTGACCATGACACTGTCAAATTCCCACTTCACACTCCCCTCCCTTCTTACTCCCTCAAAATTAGCGTGATGAGTGTTCTCTTTATCCCATTTCCTATTCTGAACTTGAGGTTTGCGATCCTAGGGCACAGTCCTCTCTGGTTACTTATCTTACACTCAGAATAAGGAAAGGATCCTAAAACACGATACCTGGTATAATATTTCTTTGCTACACAGGCTCAGGTTTTCATATCAATGCTATAGACCCATTGACTACTGAATTTTGAAATCCCTAGGGACAATCAGAATCAGAACATTATTTCTCTGACAAGCTGGCAAGAAAAAATGAAAATTTGGACATTGTGGTAAATTACAAACATGTACTATTAGCAATCTAAATAAGGTGGCAAAAATCCTCAATTCTCCATCATAGCTTCACAAGCAAAGATTTTAAGACAAAAAACAAATGAATAAATAGGGTATATTTCATTCCATTCAGAGTTCTTGGAGTTTGATTGCCCCCTTGTAACAAGGAGGGGGGGGGGGGGTGCCAGGCTCTATTAAAAAAATGTTGCACCAATTTAACAATTTGTGGGCAACGGGCTGCTAGACCCACTTGCCCAACCTGTATCTATGCCTGCCTTCTGTGGTACATGATATACTGAACTTTAGTGCTTCACAGATTACCCAATCGAAACAAGCCCTCTGAAAAAAAAAGCCAAAGGAAAGACAAGTACTAGTTGGAGTAGTCATTATTCATCAGCACTTCCTGCTAGCTACAAGCAAAGCTAATATCCTCATGGATTAGCAGCAAGTGTACTTTTTTTTCTCTACTGATCCATCTTCCATAATTATATCAGTTATCAAAGTGCATTGGCATTTCTCTAAGACTCTGTGACTCAAAACCAACATGTATAATTGTAGCAAACCACCTCCTTAATGCTATTTTTCACTTTTATATGTATATATTATCTATTGCATTCTACCAATTGTATATATGATGATAAGATTTAGTAATGGTTCAACACATAATCAAACAAGACAAAAATAACGATTTCATGAAAATCAATGGGGAATTTGGAAACAGATAAAATCACCTGTACATGTATCTATTCATGCCTCTCTTGTCAAATAATTTCAGCAAACAAAACAAATGGTAATTACGAATTGAAATAAAGATACAAGTTATCAATTTTAAATTATCTGATTATAATTAGTCGACAGGATGGAGCCTATTCATGTCTAGATCAAATCAAGAAAGACGCTATCAATCTGATCTTAGATTATCCATCAAACAAGGAAATTCTAATGCCCTTGAAAAAAATCTCCAATACATGAAGCAGAATGTGGATTAAAAGTGACGACAGCAGACGCTCTGTTTTCCAAATATATCATGCATGGATTAGAAAATCTCCAACAACAAATATCTCTAGTTCACTCTTGTTTAAAAAAAAAGAAATATTTCAAAGGATTTGTGATCACACTTTGAATAAAAGCGTGACAGCAGATTATTTTGCAGAAGTCTTCCAAATCAATTGTCTATATGTACATAAGTGTTTCCTTTAGAAAATTGAGTTGTCTCGGCAGATTGCAAGAGATAATCTAGGGAGACAAATCTCTGATAAAATAGAATCTTGATATCATAATCATTCCCTCATGAATTCATGAATCAATTCCTTTGATGCAAAGACCCTAGACTTGATTCATCTAATAAATGTTTTTCATACTTATTTTGGTGAACATTTTATTCATGAATGATCATCTGAGGTGGTAAAATGGTATTGCTCGGACAAACTATGTGTTACAAAAACTTTTCAATGTTATCATCCATTCATATATTTCTTCCCCATACATTGTGATTAATAAATTGCATAATGATATATTGCCCTGGTGCAGCAAACAAACATGCTCAGATCTACTTGATGATAACCTATTCTGAAAAAAATATAATAAACTTATTTCATTGTCAGTTTCCTCCATTTTTCCAAGAATTCAATACATTCTTGTATACTTGCAATGGATATAGACTAAAGTCAAGCCTTGGATATAGCAACATTTTATACAAGTAGGAAAAAACTCAGGGAGAGAGAGAGGGGGCGGGGTTATAAACAACCTACTCATTAGATATACAATTATCCCTATTCATCTTCCATCCCTGCCTAGGCATAAATCAACAGTTGATTTTGTGAGGTAATAAAAACAGTTGTCGTGTGATAGTGAGAGGATAAAACCAAAACCTGTTAGATATACCTCCTTTCTTGATTGGTTCTTTCCCCCAGGGCATCTCATTGGGCGACTAATTGAATCTTTGATGAAAGATGAAGAAGAATATAATAGTCAAAACTTAATGAAAATGGCTGGATCTTTACACAAATTCTAACTTTTCTACAACTATCTTCCTCATGAGATTGTAAAATCATCGTTAAATTTTGATGACACCGTTAAGAGAGACAGATGGAGGACGAGGAGGTGAGAAGGCAAAATGTTTTAACGGTTTTCAGAAGTGACCTCACGCAAGGCTCTTCCTGATTGGGATTAAGGAAGCTATGTCTATATGATGAAAAACTCCAGAAACATTTAACGAGGGGCTGATTGATTATGGATTTTACCTGATTAAGAAAAGTGAATAAGGTTTAAAATGAGTGGCTATTTAAGGATCATCAGGCAATCAGAAATACCGATCTACAGAAAGCAACAGGTTTCTCTATGTGTATGATTGTTCCTAAGTAAACTAAAAATACTATCCTCCAAAAGGCAAAACTTTTTAACAGTTTCCAGAAGTGACCTCACGCAAGGCTCTTCCTGATTGGGATTAAGGAAGCTATGTCTATATGATGAAAAACTCCAGAAACATTTAACGAGGGGCTGATTGA
>BQKZ01002966.1:27977-55252 GCA_036244855.1 Temnopleurus reevesii | reverse complement strand
TCACTGTATGCAGAAGGGACAAAGGCCTGGACGAATTTAACAACCTCCATTCAGCCATTAACAGAAGACACAAAAGAAATATCAATTTTTCTTATTATGTGGGGAAATATTGAACTAGAGTTGCACCTGGGACTTCATTTGATCATGAAGTTCTTGTGAATATTTGAATAAAGGCACGGGCACACCACACACGGCATGGCATCACGGCATGGTTTTTACGCGATTTCTCCCTGTGATTGGCCAATTGTAAAGCATCCTTTGCGCAGAGGAGCGCGCTGACCAATAATAACCAAGATAGCGTGTAAATACCGTGCCGTTATGTCGTGCCGTGTTTGGTGTGCTACGGCCTTTATTTGATTTCCTTGTCCCTGACCTTTGTCCCTCCTGCTCACAGTGCATGATATGCATATAGATGTATATCTAAATTTGGAATTTAAGGCATTTATTTGGATTTTAAGGCGTTTATCATTCATTAATGAATATTTACACACGTTTGTTCACATGTTATTCATAAGCAGGTCAGCACTGTGAACCAAAGGGGCAAAAAAATTGGACAAAGGAAACAATTACCATTCACGTATTCACAATAGCTAGAGAAACACAAAATATACTTCCCTCTTTAAGTGTAGAGAAATGTTGAACATGTGTCGCACATGTTCCCCTAATAAGAGGGAAGTTACTTTCTTTTGTATACTGAAATCTATAGTGGAGGCCTAAATGGGAGTTGTTTAATTTGTCCTTTCAATTCTGCTCACAATGCATGGTTTATTGCCAAGTAATTTGGCAGTCATTTGGAAGTTTTTAACTTTTTATCAAAAGCAACCTTGAGATGAAAATATGCATACAGTTTGCATATATACTAAGAAAACTGATCAATTGAAATTGATGAATACAAAAATCAGCTAATTCATGTTACACTTGTGGCATAATCAGAATGACGAAATGATGAAATTTAAAATAACATCATATGCATAAATATCAAATTTATGTTTAACATCTGATCATAGACAATCTTATTCCTTATCATTTCCAACGAAAGTATGATTGGACTTTACAAATCAATCCAAAGAGTTGAATGCAAAATCATCAATCTCAGAGATAAAAAAAATATCTGAGATCTGAGTGATGAGTTGAATATAATGTACAAAATCTTACGATGGAAATGAAAGGCAACAGGGCTAATAGTTATTGGCTTGCCGGAGCATGATTCAAACGAACAGAGCCTTATTTGATCACAAACCAGCCGGTAATTTGCTTCATCTCCGTAACTTATAATCCACATCATGTCGGATAAAGTTATTTTGGGTTATTTCTATTCACTTGAGCAATATACAAATTATTCACATATCTTATTTTACCTCAGATAACCTTTATTAAATTCCTATAGATATCTTTACAGTGCATCTTCATTCATGTATTCTTTGTTGACTTCTCATCAAATTGAACATACATGTAACTAAACAAGGATATTTCAATTAATTATTTTTTTCTTATTGCACAATGACAATACTACACATTGTCTTTGAGTATACATGTAGAATAATAAATTGAAATACATGACCAACATCCGTCTGTCATGCTCAATGGTAGATTCCTGGGCAGTGTTTCACCAAGATAAGAAAGACTTTATGCACGACTTTACGTTCGACTGGTATCAGTTCTTGTGCGTAATTAATGATAATAGTACGCACATTCAGCACAAGAATTGATACCAGTCGATCTTAAAGTCGTGCAGAACTTTAAGAACGATTTGGTGAAACACCGCCCAGCTTAACAAGAGAGCTGAACCTTGATATCTACAGTAGATATGGACACATAACTGCTACCTTATCAGAGATATCAACTATTCCAGAATACGTATGAATTACACCAGACAAAAAGTTACGCTAGACTGACACTGGCACGATTTTGTGGCATGCATTGGCACGACATGAACTGGCGTGAATTATACGCAAACTCGTTGTGACTGCATGCCATATCGGGACGAGACTTTGAAATTTCATAATTTGGGTCACAACAAACTTTCATGACCGGGTTGTTAACTATGCGCAAACTGTTTGTGAATTCGTTGGGACAGTGTGGGATGATGCGTGCCAATGGGTTGCAGTGCGAGTCATGCCACAACCGTCACTAACTGCAACAAATAGCTCCTAGTTATCCATACCAAGTGTCAATGTTATCCAGGAAACACAGCAGGATCATGACACCGTCCAAATTGCGAAAACTCATTCTGCCAATGCGAGAAGTGCGTAAACTATGTGCAAGCTATGCGAGAATTCATCTTGCTAGTTCGTGTCAATGAGGACAAAGATGGGCACGCATTTGTGAACTTATCGTAAACTCTTTATGAACTCTTTATGCATGAACTAGTTGTGAATAGTGCGGGAGCCTCCCAGTTCATGCCCCTAAAATGGCACGACATGCCACAATAAAATCGTGCCCATAAGTCGTGCCTGTGTCAGTATGGCTTCAGAAATCTCTTTTTTTTATCAGACGACTTCAGATGGTGTGCACTGGAGTGAGGGATATGATTGAAAAACTGAAAATCGATTACAGTGTGTTTGATGATGTTAAAATCACTTACATTTGGTAATTTCTAGATACATAAAACATCGTTTATAAATTCATGTACACATTTACGAGTGATCCTCAACTTTCTTTGAGAGGTGTAAATCAATTTACCCAACAGCCAAGTCGGAATTTGGAGAGAAAGCAAGTTGTTCTTGTTACCATGCTCTCATTCATGGAAAAGTATTTGATTCAGCTGTTGGTAATTCATATTTCAATTTCTGTCCTCATGCATACTATGGAAGGTTGCCATCTCTGCCCTTGTACCAAATCAAGTGTCATAAATGTATCTTGAAGGCCTAGTTTTGTATTGGCTTTCTCCATAATTGCATCCTCAAGAAAGCTCCTTTTTTGCTTTTAAAGCCACTGTATAACATTGTTTTTCATTTAAAAAAATTCTCAACTGCCAGATCCTAGAGGTTTTCTGAAAGGTTGATGCTGCATAGAAACTAATCTGGGAAAGTATTAGGCTTTAAAATCAACGTTTAGTGCTTGAAACAAGCCAAAATCTAAAACATCGCCTCCATAGGCTTTGTAAAGGAATTAATGCGTCATCCTGACGCTTGAATTCAATGTACATAGATATCTTGATAGTGCATGAATAACTTTCTTTATTTTTGGATACTCTGTTGATTTTTCATCTCTCTGAATATATTTAGCTAGGAAAGCTTGGTTTGAGAATTTTTTTAAATTGTGCAACTGCAATGTGTGACAGTGCCTTTAATATACCCTCTCGTTTAGTGTGCATACACAAAGGTTTCATAGCATTAAATGATACAACAGAAATTATCATAATAAAGGAGGATCTGTAACAATAAATATATAATGAATTGAAATGAAATATTGATATAAATACCAAAATATAATCAACCCTAATATTTCTTAATGGAAAAAAACTCCTCTCTCATATCTATAGTGTAACTGCAGCAAAATACAATGCAACATTGAAACATTATACTGGTAATAAATTAATCTGAGGGATATGCAAATACGACCAATGAATATTCCATATTCAATACAAGAAAGCATAGAAAATGTACATCATTTGAAAGCATTGTGGCATCGCTCATATCCCTGTCAGAAACATCAGAATGTTGCACATTAACTGGATCCCCCATAAAATCCCCCAAAAATGTTTGGAAATGAATGAATATAACACATATCCAATGAGTATTACATATTCCATACAAGAAAGCATTGTGACATCCCTCATATTCCTGTCAGAAACATCAGAATGCTGCACATGTACTGGATCTCCCATAAATCCCCCCCCCCAAGAAAATGTTTGGAAATGGCTTAATATAACATGTGTACCATATGAGAAAGCGTAGAAAATGCAGATCATTTGAAAGCATTGAGAAATCCCTCAAATCTCTGTCAGAAACAACAGGACATTGCACATAAGCCCATCCCCCCATTATAAAAATTATCAATTTGCAGATACAATTTTTTCTTTCTTTCTCATTGCCGTAATTCATGTTACAGGGCTCGAAATTAGCGGTAGCCTGGTGAAAATTGGCCACCCAAAATCCCGCCGGGCCACCTGAAAATTGAAAATTAACCATTTCAGGTGGCCTGGTCGGCCATCAAGAAATAGTAGCTTAAACAGGGAAAAAATGCAACTAATTCTTGCTTTCAGCCTTCGCCAACATAGCGGCGCTAATGCGATCGTTTTGTTTATTACTTACATCCCACTAGCTAGCTCGTGAAATAAACACAGAAATGAACCGGTATGATAGCATGGTATGCAAATGTAAAATGAACACGGCAAGCACTTGCATATCGCACACGGCAGTGAATTCATCGGCACGGCACAGAAACCAATACACATGTTGCCAATTTAAAACATACCCGAGCTGCTGTGTATATTGCAATGCGAAGCCCACGTTTTCGGCGAGTGACCTGCAAGTTCGCATTTGCCGATATTTGCTGCATGGCGGAGCATGCTGTGTTCAAGTTACATACCATCAGATTTGCGTAGAGCGCTTTGATATCGCGAATCGATGCATGCATGTACGTGAACCTTCTGAAGTGTTTTGAAGTTGTTTGTGTTATAAATTTGCCGTGAATTTATCTACTTTCGTGATTAAATCGAGGAGGAATTTATTGTAAATGAATCATGTGGAAGTATTTAAAAAAAGTTTCGAGCCCGAATTTTGAGTGACACGTGAGATTGTCGGCGTCTAAGATTTTTGTCATCTACGTGTTTTGTTTTATGTTTAATCCACTATCGTCAACCTATCATTTATTTGAACATGAGTAACCTGAATTTAAAACACGAAAGAGAGCTTGACGGACAAGGTGAATCCCCTGCGAAAAAGAAAATTAGCCTGAGTTCAAACTGTTTTGAAGTATTAGAAGATATGCATGTTAGTGAAGAAGCTACACCCGGCTGCTCCGGCGGTGACACTGAGAGCATCAGCATGCCCTCTCCGTGGTTCGTGCATTTCGAGAAGCGCCAGCAAGCCCGCCTAGACAAAATTGTTGAGCTATTCCAACAGGAAAAAGCTGCCATAAAGTTCGAGGTGGATTCTTTGAAAAAGGAGATTGCGGATGTTAATGAAAAACTAGCTCAAGCAGAAGACAAAATTGATGACTTGGAAAACAGGGGCAGAAGGAATAATGTAGTGATCTACATTGTTCCAGAAAAGCAAGAAAGATCCTCGGCTATTGAGTTTGTCACAGGTCTCTTGGCAGCCTGCAACATCTCCGCCTCTATTCAGAGGGCTCATAGAACAGGCCCCCCCCCCCCCCCCCGCCCCCGCCGGATGCTGCCAGCGCTAGTACTAGTAGTAGTACAGTACATGGGGAACAACCACGTCCTCGCCCAATCCATGTAGCATTTTCATCGTACCTGGAAAAGAAAAAAGCAAGAAGGCTCTACCACACAGCTTCAAGAAGCAAAAGGAAGGTAGATTCTACATATCGGATGACTTCTCTCGGCGCGTCCAGCTACTCTGAAAGGGAAAGCTAGCAGAGCTCAAGAAATTACGTGATGAAGGGAAGAATGCATTCTTTGTATTCCCGGCGAAGATCATGGTCCGGGATCCAAAGCCAAAAAATAATCATAAGGTGTAGATCTTGCTTTTGCCTTGTAAATTGTAAACCTTTGTAAACCTTGTAAACCTGCTAGCCAAGTGTAAAGGGAAGGAGCCATCCTACACATTTAAAAAAATGATGGATGGCTTCTTCCAGCTACTTTTCTTGTTCCCAAGTGTCAACATTTCTTTGTGTCTTATTTTAATTGTTAAAATATGAATCATTCTTAATATTTCTTTCTTCCTATACAGTGTTTGCTATCAACAAACTACACTTGCGAGGAGAGAAACTGACAAGAGCGGTGAATCAAAAGTGTAGTACTGCCAAGAGAACACATACCAGGCTCCTGGAACAGGAATCAAATGCCGATTAATTGACTTTTTTTTTCTTTGCATGATTTTTCAGTGAAGTATTCTTCTTTCTGCCCATCCTCCTAGTAAAGTCAACTCGACTTATCACCCTTACTAAAAGTGAATACTAGGGAAGCATATTTTTGTCTCTATTTCAATGAACTTGCAATTTTTGGTAATGTCTATCAACAATTATTTAAGAAACACCACATCTGTGAGCAATCGTTTTTGACGAGTTCATAATATAGACTGTATAACGGTTGTGTATTTAGTCATTTGCTGTAAATGACAAAGAAGTCCTTGTGACTGTTTTAGAATCATAATAGTAGTGTAACATTTGTGGTACCATTCTGGCACGTAGTCAGGGTAGATTACTGAATCATCCAACTCATCAGCTGTATTAATTTTTCAATGTGCATTATTTTTATTATTTACAGGAGATTGCAGAATTGCCAATATTTATAAAAGTCATCAATATCTTAAGCACTTGACTTAGGCAGAGTTGACTGTATTAAGTCGATGTAATGATTTGGAGTTTATGAACAAGGTTATGTATGTGTGTTGTCTTGTACATTTCTGTATAGGAGGCTGAACTACTTATTGCACACCTGTAAAGATTTCAATTTTTTTTTAAAGACATTGACTTGCCAAATTCCATTTCTTGCTACTATATGAACAAGTACTATGCAAAATCATGTAATGCATATTTTCCGAAAAGTATAATTTTTGTTTTGTTTAAATTTAGGTTGTTCCATATTTACCAGTATTCATATAAACCATAAGGTGCTTCAAGAAATATCTTGCCACTTTAAATGCACAAAATAAACAAAAGAGAGAGAGAGGGAGAGAGCGCGCAAGTGTATGTATATATGTGTGTGTGTGAGAGAGAGATCAGTACTGCCAAAAAAAAGGATTTATATCATGCCAAATATTTCTTATATTACATGCATTTACCAATTTGCAGCTTTTGTTAAAGGTAGAGGCACACATTTGCAAAGGGCCAGCAATCTGCATAAACCTTCTCCAGATAGGATAAGGCCTCTGAAGAACGCTTGGAAATTTTTAGATCCCAGTACATTCCCGTTCGAGAAACAAAAAATGTGAACAGTGACTTTCTTTTATTTTCTAAAGGTGTCGTCCCAATGCTGAGAAAAACCATTAAACTTCCACCGAAACTTTACAGTATTGCTGTGAATTTTATACCATGATACTTTGACCTCATGATCTGTTCTTTCTTATCAAATTCCAAAACTGTTTTGCAAATGTGGACAATGTAGAAACACTTTACATTGTGTCTTTCACATACCTCAGATACTGCAGCTCATTAATTTATTATAACGTAAGTTTATCTAGGTAACATTTTATTGATAGTTTATATCAACAAACTTTTGTATCATATGTAGCACTATAGATCAGATTTCATATCGGATCTTTCATTTTTTTTTTTACTCAATTTCATGTGTTTTATGTTGTACCAATTTCCAATTAAATATTTCTCCATATATGTAATCTAACTGTGTGATGCCTATGTGCATGGGATTCAGTGAAATGCTGTACAAAACATCAGTTATCCGATTTGATATCTTGCTGCAACCTTGCCGCATCCTTGTGGTAACCTCCTTGTAACCTCCCTGTGGCTGTCTCATTTGCATATTGGCAATTCTGATAAAATGAATAGTCATACAAGAGGTTGCCGCGGATCCGCGGCAACCTCCATCTGGCCATTCTTATTACGTGAATATTCATAGAAAAGGTTGCCTCGGATCCGCGGCAACCTTCACTAGCGAGGGCTGGGAGGTTGCCGCAGATCCGCGGTAACCTTTAAAAGAGGTTGCGGCAGGCCTAATTTGCATGTGAAAAAGCAACCTGGTTGCCACAAGGTTATCGCAAGGTTGTTGTGAGGTTGCCACAGCAGTCCGCGGCAAGCCTATATTTTTGCTATGGGTCTTTATGGCGATGCAACAAGGCATAGGCTATTCGTTGCCATGGTCACTGCGGGCTTTGTTATGTGTGTGCGGAGTTCGATGGGGTTCACTCTCGAGTTGCCACACATGCCCACATTCCATATGTATTGATCAAGGCTTGGGCGTTCATACCATGGTTCCTGACGGGGTCAAATTTGTCTGTTGCCTTGATCTAAGTTTATGCAAGTTTATGCAAAGTTTATGCAAAGTGAAGACCGCAAAGTGAGGACCCCATTAGCCGTTGGGGTGCATGGGCTAATCAGAAACCGTTTTTCAAATAGCTGCTGTTGCGTTTATTTTTTTTCTCTCTCCTCTCATTGTCTCTGCTGCAATTACATTGTATATTACGAACTATGCTAGAGCTAGAGGGACATCTGTATTGTGATGTGTTGTGTTGTGATGTGCTGTGTGTTGTAATGTATGGTCCGACGTTGTTTTTGCTTTTTGTTTTGTTAAGATACATATGATCATTGATACTTGTAATCATATAATAATTGTTACATTGTAAATATGTTTTTATATTCAATAAAAATATAAATACAAAAAAAAAGGGACAGGGAGTATGCGGACACAAAGAGGAAAAGAACATATTGGAAGGAATGGGAGCACGATAACCTGTGGTTGGAATATGACGATGGCGGCAAAGGATTCATGTTCTGCAAGACGTGCAAGAATAAAAACACTGACATGACCGTCGGGAAGAATCCCGTGAAGAACACCTTCATCCAGGGGTGCACTAACTTAAAACTGTATGCAATAAAAAAAACATGCGGAAAGTTAACACAACCAGAAAGCTGTCTCCATCGAGAGTGCAAAAAATGCTACACCAGGAACGAGAAAAGTTGAAAAGATGCTTGTGCAAATGAATGAGACTGTCATCGGAAGAATGACAAAATTATTCCGTACATGTCATACCCTCGCGAAAAATCGTCGGCCATAAACTGAAATGGTATGGCTTACACCATTAAATGAAGCCAAGGGGCTTGATGTTGGGAGAACGTATCGGAACGACAAGAAATGCCCAGATGTTCACGGGATACATTGCTGATGTATTAAAAAATAATTGAACTTATAATTATGAGTGTGACAATTTTGAGTCGTGACTGTGTAATTTAAAATTATCACTCTAATAAAAATGACTGAGCTAACCATCCAAGCAGACAAGTTTTCAACATTTTTAACTGCTTGGATTCATTCGGTGTTTTGTGATTTGGAGGATTAATTTTTTTTTCTCAATAAGATGTGATGATCATTACAGAGATGATGTTGGAAATTATTGTTTCTTCATTTATTACCTGTAATAACCTTAAATTGATGTTTAAAATCCATGTGCCATTTGGCCACCTGAAAATTGAAAAAAATTTATTTTTTGTTGTTTTGTTTGTCTTCTTGTAAAAAAGTTAAGGTAGAGCCCTGTATTACCATAAATGCCATAGGCAACGTCTGAAAATACATCTACTCTGATAATTGGCAACATCAACTTCTGGATGTATTACGATTATGAACTGGACAAACTTATGTTACACTTGGAGGCTGCCCATCATAAGGTATGATATTTTTGGCATGATTGTTTATTTCATCTCATCAAAAAACCTCATGCAATGAATAAATCAATATGAGTAAACCACAGACTTTATGCTATTTACCCTTTATTACCTCGCTTTGTCTGTTTACTAAAACAGAAGAAGAAGCAGCTCTTTTTCTGCACATCCTGATCAGGGAGGATATACACCAAGGCACAGATCACACAATGATGATGAGCTGTTTCCAGGAAGAATCAAAGAGACAGCCTCCGAGGCCAAATGAATAAAATAATGCAATTTGTGAATACCCTAAATCTTGGTAATTAAATAAGGATAGGTCCCTTTCATAGCGCAATCACAACAGAAATTTGAAGGGAAAAAACAGAACTAAAAATCAAAGATGGGTTGTAACTTTAGTCACAAAGATCTGCATAATGATTAGCCATCTGGACCCCTCAGAAGATGAGCCCTTGGCTGAGGAGCGTGTTCCTTTGAATGTGAAGGAAATAATTAAATGAAAAACTAAATATAAATCCATGTTCAGACAAGACAAAACTGCTCATTGTAAGTCAATGTATAGTAAAAATGAGCAGATTACTAAAATGACACAGAAGGGAAGCGGCAACAATGAGAGCAAAAATGTTCAAAGGAAATATCACTGAAGGCAATACCATAAGGGCCACTGGGTGTTTGGTGTAGTGGAGCTGGCAACTGGTCGATGCATTCTCCAGGTTGTCCCAAGGAGGACCATTGCCTCACTGAAGCCCATAGATGAGCAGTGGTCTGAAGTTCACGATCTGAAGTTCATGAAGCTCATGGAAAAAGAAATCCACATCTCAGAGAGTGGGCAGTATGAAATGCCACTCTGGCTTTTAAGGAAGAAGAGAAACCTACAGTACCGAATAACAGATTTGTAGCTGGGAAGCGACTTGGTCATTTGAGGAAGAAGTTTGCGGGAGATGCTGCGTATCATGACTAGTACACTCAACAGATGAACACCCTTCACGGCAACAATTATGCAGAGAAGGTGACCTAACCAGGAGAAGGAGGAAAATGCTGGTATATCCCACACCATGGAGTGAAGCAACCGTTGGGACTGAGATCTGATTTTGTGAATACGAAAGGCAAAAAGCTTTCACTGTGTCTGCCGTGAGGTCGACAAATAAAGTAGACAAACAAAATGTCTCAGAAATGATGAAGTGTGTCGAGGGTTTGGTATGAATGCAAGACTTCCTCATCTTTCTGGACGCACTGCTTATCATTTTCTTCGTCGTTGCATTCTTGATAGCAGCTCTCGCATGGATGGTAACAAAGAATGTCCCAGAAATGATGAATTTTTTACAAAGTAATCAATGCAGGACCTTCTCATCTTTCTGGAAGCACCACTTATCATCTTCTTTGTTGTCGCATTCTTGATCGCAGCTCTGACATGGATGGTAACAAAGACAGTCTCGGAAATGATGAAGTTTTTTACAAGGTAATCAATGCAGGACCTTCTCATCTTTCTGGAAGCACCACTTATCATCTTCTTCATCATCTCATTCTTAATAGCAGCTCTGACATGGATGACGATGACCAGTGTCTCAGAAATGATGAAGTGTGTAGGAGGCTTGGTATCAATGGCAGACCTCCTCATCTTTCTGAATAAACCAATTCTCATCATCTTCGTCATTTCATTCGCCGTCGCATGGATGGTAACAAAGAGAGTCTCGGAAATGATAATGTGTGAACGAGATTATGAACGCAAAACCTCCACATCTTTCTGGATGCACCATTTATCATCTTCTTCGTCATCTCATTCTTGATAGCAGCTCTCGCATGGATGGTAACAGAAATGTGCATACCCTGACACAGGAGGGGTGGGCCATGTACAAGACCCTAAGTATAATTTTATGATGGCAAGTTGTGCCAAAATGTAATCAAGAATATTCAAAAGTTAGCCAGAAATTATGGAAAGTGAAAAAACATAAAAATTTTAAGGAGTGACAAAACAAATGGCTGCAATGAATGTTAAGGCAATCATGCATGACCAAGCGAAAGGAAAGGTTTGGAGACGTGTCTTATAATTGCAACAAGAACTTGCAAGGCAACACATAAAAAATGTCAAACAACAATGGAGGCAAATCCGGGCATGAAGTGGTCCCAAACTCTCGACGAGAGACTGGTGGAATACT
The DNA here is from genome assembly GCA_036244855.1 of Temnopleurus reevesii. Classification (NCBI taxonomy): domain Eukaryota; kingdom Metazoa; phylum Echinodermata; class Echinoidea; order Temnopleuroida; family Temnopleuridae; genus Temnopleurus; species Temnopleurus reevesii. The sequence goes on along the minus strand of BQKZ01002966.1, from coordinate 43,634 downwards.
GGAGTGAGAGTGAATGCCTATATGCTGTAAACAGTCATCAAGATGTGGATAGGGACACCAGGGGTAAATCCACTTCATCCATGTCACGGCTATTAGGCTATTCAGGTATGTGCAATATGTTTTCTTTTTAAAATGTAATTCAAGGTATTGCACCACAGTCTCGTTGCTCTCAATGTGCGGTATCTACAATTGGCCGCTGCCCAACATGGCGGGGTGGAGCTTGGTCAAACGCCTGCCAATGCAAAGCCACTACACATATGTACCTCTAAGTGGAGTATGTCAATGCTGTGAATTTCCCACATATCTCAGCAAAATTACCTATCACAAGCTACAGTTGTGAGAGTTCATTTAGTCTTCTCGGATGTCTTACGATATTCAATAGAACAACTATGAAGGAGGGGAGAAGATTGAATAGGCTTGCCTTGCTCTTTGTCTATAGATATTGGGCACTGTGTGTAAAAAAATTGCCATTGTGAATCCACAGCACATGTACTTCTACATGTAAAGCGGAGTAGGTCAATGCTGTGACATTTAATAATATCATGGCAACGATTCCCATGACTAGCTGCAGTTGTGAGAGGGTCTTTCAGTTCATCAACTGACACAAGATGCAGTTGCGAGAGGTCATTCAGTGCTCTCTGTCGACTTACGACATTCGACACGACTATGGAAAGGGAATGATTGAATAGACTTGCATTGCTCTTTTTGTTTAAAGAGATGTAGATGTAGATGTTGATATTAGGCAGTGCGTACATAAGTCTGCCAATCCAAAGCCACAACACATGTGTACCTCAAAGTAAGGTAGGTTCATGCAGTAAATTTGGCAAAATATCATGGCGAAATTGTCATCACAATCTGCAGTTTTGAAAGGTCTTTCTCTACCCTCTGTCAACTCAAGACATTCAACAGAACAACTATGGGAGGGGAATGATTGAATGGGCTTGCATTGCTCTTTGTCTGTTGAGATGTAGAAATTGATATTAAGCAATGTATTCAGATGTCTGTTCACACAAAGCCTGCTAACCTGTTAAAAAAACTATTATATAATGACAAGGGACTTAACATTTTGTCGTCTTTGAGCTATAAAAAAAGCTTGCGATTTTTATATGTGTTAAATGAAAAGTAATATTTTGATATTGAAAAGAAATAATGATTGAAGAGATGAATAAAGACACCTGACACGGGTGAAAGAAAATACAAAAAATATTGTCAACAAGGAAGATTGCTTGGTTTGCAAAGGAAAGGCTTCACGCGAGCACCAACCCAATCATTGTGCAATGCGTCTTACGCAGCTTTGCAAAGAGACAAGATCTCTATGCACAAAAATTTCGTCAGCACCGGAGGAAGAGAAGCTGCATGAGGAAATTTTAAAGCTTCAGAAAGCTGAAAGAGCGTACAATAGGAGAAAGTAGATATTTTGATATTGAAAAGAAATGATGATTGTAGAGATGAATAAAGACACCTGACATGGGTGAAAGAAAAGATCATTGTCTACAAGGCAGAGATAGCCAGTCAAGATAAGGAAATGGCTTACATTGGTCTAATGGAGCCTTATTCAAGCTAAGATACAGCAATCACTTCCGCGAAAGAACAAAGGAAACAAGACACCTTATCTACAAAGCAGAGGTAGCCAGTCAAGACAAGGAAATGGCTTATATTGGTCTCATGGAGCCCCTATTCAAGCTAAGATACAGCAATCACCTCCACTCATTCCGCGAAAAAGAGGCTTGAGTACTCAACGGAATAATCAAAGCACATCTAGGATCTGAAGAGGAAACAAGCTCCATACACCATCAAGTGGTCGATCGTCCACCAGGGCTACCCGTACTCCAATGGCAACAAACAATGTGAGCTGTGCCTAAGCGAGAAGTTGTACATCATCAACGCAGAAAAGAGCTCACTCTTGGACAGACGATCAAAACTTGTTTCAAAATGCCGCCATAAAATCAAATTCTACCTGAAGAACTTTTGTGGTCAAGTCTGAGTAGAGAGATCTAGCCAAACATCCTCGCCTTCTCTTCGTTTTATGAACATGCCAATTTGCCTAGATCCGACCTGCCTGTTAATCATGACATCTCTTTGTGACGTCAACTTGCAATCATTTGCAGGCCTACTCCCTGCACACCGACAGAACAATAATCTGTAGTTGCATTCATAAGGCTCATTATCGCACATTATTTTGATCATGCTTGGGAGAAAACCCCAGTCTTAATCGATACGTACCAAGCACCCTCAGTATCTAACACATCTGGTGCATAAACAACACTGATAACCCAACACATGAAGCAAATTATATCATCCACTACACAGGATCTGCCATGTAGCACAACCTTAAATTCGGCCATTCAACTTTGGATAAAACAATATCAAAATAATGAAAGATGTCTACTTCTAGTGTAAGACACAGAGGTCAAAGATAGCAAACGAGAGTGATGACTCAGAATAGCATGTAGTGGTCATCGAGCTGCTTGTACATCAATACACAGCAAGGAAGTTCTATGAACATAGATAGTGTGGCGCAATGGCCCTCAGTTGAATATTTTTCCTTTTTCTTCTCTCTTTATATTAGGCATTGCCCAAAATTACTCCAAAATTTGAGCTCAAAACAATCTAAGAATTTCATCAAGTGCATCATACCAGCATCACAGTTGAGCAATTGTTTGTTTACAATCTGTCAATGGACCCAGTAGAATCAGCTCATGTCCATTTACTACACGAGTCAATTACCCAGCAATGGACGGCAGATTAAGCTATTTTTAGACAACACAGTGTGGTGTAATTGCCCATTCCTATTTCCGGGTTAGCCCCGATCGTTCTGTGCATGATCCATGGGTAGCAGACGATTATTTGTTCTGCGTTATCCCTCAAGGGTGGCGGAGGGATATTTATGCCGACCTGCCTTGCGCATAATAATCTTGTTGCTCCGCAGATGGATTTCGGGGTTTGGGGTTTCATGTCGGGTCCCCGTATTCGTGACCTGAGACATCGTAGCAGAAGGAGGCTCTCCAACTCTCTGATCGGGCCAGGGCACGTTGATCTCTCCAGCCACGCCGCAGTTCTGCCACATTAGCATTCCTAAATTGACAACGACATATTAGTATTCTGCAAGTAAACCCGGTTCATGTCGTCTCCAAGCCGGGATACTCCTTCTATCGGGTGAGTAGTTTTTGTTTTACGTAGTTTAATTCTCCCCCAGTTAATTTCTTGTTTCCCACTAGTTTCACCCTTCGTTCGTTTGTCCCCATATTTCCCTGTGTAAACGGGCAGGAAAAGGCGCCTGTTTACTACAACAGAACACGGTATGTGGGGCCGGGTAAAATAACTGTGGCGCCCAGCGGGTTAACGATGCCATTTATTGTCTTTAATTTATAACTTAAATCTGGTTGAAGAAATAGATTCTTCTTAGTACATTTTCTTCAAATTCTGCAATGGAATATTTTCAGTAGAATGATTTATCACCCCAAAAATGGACTTCTCGGTGATTAAAATGGCCAAGTCCTATTTTACTTTTCGCGCCAGCTTACGTCACAAACTTTTAACCAATGAGCATCCTGAGCCACGCACATCTAAGTTTGCTCCAGGATGAGGTTTTTAGGAGGGGGAAGAGGAAATCAGAACAAATTTTCTCCTTCTGCTCTGAAAACCAGTTCTCACAAGAGGCAAATTTTCGTCGCTCAGCAATCTTCTGACAGATGTACAGAGACTCTTGCATTGGACAAAACAGAAATATGGCTTAACTTGGAATGCTGAACTTGGTTGCACAAAGATACAATGTAGAGATCAAACATATCTTCCCTATTTGTGGACACTCATACATGTCCCCTACCAAAAGCATTTGGAAGATTTCAAAAGCTACTGCAAGGGATCAGAGCCATCCTCCTACCATGTAATTACTTAGCGGAATTCAGTTAAAGGTAGTGATTTGCATGCTTCAGACTCCAAGGGTGCCATCGAGAAGAGTACAAGTAAAGGTACAGAACCAGTAATCGTAATGATTAACTTGTCAATCTTGACTTTAACATCCACAGGAATGAAAATGTATAGCAACTCTTGCATTGGACAAATCAAAAATAATGCTGTACTTGGAATGTTGAACTTGGCGTAAATGAAATACAATGTAGACATTGAACATACTTAAGAGGATACTCCAGCATGCCTCTAGATAGATTGCAATAGACCATTGCCATGAGCAGAATAATGGTGGAGTCAAAGGAAGTGAAGGCAGGGCTATTGGGCTGACGGGAAACCCTGGAGCACTTACACCTTGGATGATAGCAGGCCCAGAAGTAGCCAGAATTACTGCAGATTTCGAGGACCAGTTAGCTAGAACACAGAAGGGTGCACAAAGAACGAAAAATCTCCACCATGACCACAGAACAGGAGTACAGGTCACTTTCATCAAGGATGTTAAGGCTCTCATGGCAGTGTTGCAAGAAATGGGAAACCCCTTCTCTGAGGACTCTCAGGATTTGCTAGTCCTTGACACGGAAACTAGAGTAACTGAAACTGACAGAAATGTAGAATCTCTTGGGCACGAGCAGTATACGTCAAAGAACGACTTGAACGATGTACAGTACCAATTGCCATCCCCCTGAAGAAGAACAAGCTACCACTCTTCAGTACGCTGGCCACAGACCAAGACAAAATCTAAACAGCAGATTCAGATATCAGCACTGAAGAATGACTGTAGCCTGTACTCAAGGTTGTATATTTCATGCCAGGCTCGTGATGGAGATCTTGACCACTTCTTCTGACACATGAACCAGGCATCCCCGCCTGCATTATCATCAGGAGGAAAGATGCGTCTTGGAGTCAAAGCTGATCTGTTACACTGCCTCATATCAGATCAACCTGAAAACACAACCACCCTCGAGGTTGATGCCATCATTGTTGATGGTGCAGCTGAAATTCAAATGCTTAACCCTACAGTTGCCAAGACTTTTGAAGAATATGCGAACATGGTTTTTGGAGCATATGTTTCGAAGCAACTGAAGATGGCAAAGAGGTTGGATATTGTCTGGTATGTCTACATTCCCGACAGCCTGAAATGTTCAACGAGAGAGAACAGAGGGGGAGGTTTCAGGAAGAGAGTTCTTCCATCCACAATGATGCCAAAGAACTGGAAGAGCTTTCTGAGAGTCGATCAGAACAAAACTGAACTATTTAGTCTGATATCCCAAGCAATAATGCATCTTCCCATTCACTGTTTTAAGGTCATTGACCATTTAATGACCTTCAGGGTCAAAGGTCAATTTGATTAAATCATAACTACACGTTTCTGAAATTTTTTTCAATTTTCAATTTATAACAAAATAATACATATCTCATGCATAAGTATGATGTTTTTCATTGATTTCTGATGCACAATAGCATTTTTTAGGTCATTGACCTCTAAAGGTCACCAGAGGTCAAATCTGATTTAGTCATATTTTGCACAATTGTTCAGTTATCTGCTCTACTACTCTAAGACCATAACTACTGTCAAATTAATAACCGTCACAGAGTTTCATGATTCCAAACCTCATGACATGCCTTCGATCCCATGCTCCTCTGAAGGAGACAGGTCTTCTGGCAATGATTCCATGACCTGGGAAGATGTTCAAGTGGGTGAGGAAATTCTGAAGGAAGATTCTCTACTTTTGACTCAAGGGCCCCTCTCTCAAGGTCAAATTGTTACCTTTTCTATTGAATGTGAAAGGAAGAAAAAAAGCTTCTTGGAAAATATACAACTGAAACCCCACTACCCATTATTTGACTATATAAATAAATAACTTATCTCTACCATTTCGACTGGCATCAAATATCAGCAAGCAATCGGGAACTTATACCAAACTTGATAGAGCCATTGCAGATAATTTGTCATTCCAATTCGAGCTCAAAGAGCTTCACCAGGGGACGAGGAAATTGCCCCAAGAAGAAAGCTCACTTATATTGCCAAAAAGTCTGGAGACATTTGAAAAGTGGAAGAAAACCTGTCAAATCTAGTTCCTGATCAGTTAATCCGCAGAGCAGACGAGAGTCGCCGTATTTACGCAAGTCGTATGCAGGCTTTTCACCGCTCAACAATCACACTACGTGGTGAAAGTGGTATATGAAAACTGCCATTTCTTCCTTGTCTCTTAACGGATTTTAATATTTTAAGAAGCATTGAAAAGAAGAGATATCAGATATTCCTGCAAGATATTACATGTATCGATTTCTTCTGATGTGTCAACTGTAGTGAGGGATTGCCCGTCTGATGTAGCTCCTGTTTGTAAGTATCGCCAACCTGACTCACCAAATGCATCTACATGTACCATGTCACCTGGCCATCCACCGGACTCCACAGATGGATTTCACAGAGATGCATCAACCATCTTAACCGGCCGTTCACCGGACTCAAAAGGTGCATTTCACACAGATGCATCTACCATTTCACCTGGCCGTTCACCGGACTCAAAAGGTGCATTTCACAGAGATGCATCTACCATTTCACCTGGCTGTCCACCGGACTCAACAAGTGCATTTCACAGAGATGCATCATTCATTTCACCTGGCCGTCCTCCGGACTCAACAGGGGCATTTCACATAGATGCATCTACCATTTCACCTGGCCGTCCTCCGGACTCAACAGGGGCATTTCACATAGATGCATCTACCATTTCACCTGGCCGTCCACCGAACTCAACAAGTGCATTTTAACAGAGATGCATCTACCGTTTCACCTGGCTGTCCACTGGACTTAACAAGTGCATTTCACAGAGATGCATCAACCATTTCACCTAACTCTTTCGAGCTAACATGTTTGGTGGATATCAGTACTATGTTCAACACAAACGTGATTTCATTACATGATTNCCCACGTGTGAATATATATGGTTGAACTTGCTAGACTCGTAAAACAGTCGTTTTATTTATTTTTTTTTTCATTTTTTCTATTTGCGGGAGATTTAGGCATAGCGCCGGGAGGACGGGAGAATGGACCAAAATCCGGGAGTCTCCCGCAGGATCCGGGAGACTTGGCAGCTCTGACAGATGCCTTTGAAGACCTCATCTGAATGCCAAGAGATATCAGTGAAGAAACATTGTCACTACTGGAGTGCTTTGTAGTGTTGATGTATGACCGGACGAGTGATCTCATGGACGTAAACAATGCCAGGAAGCAACTGTTTGCACATAAGTCCAGGGCTCTATGCAAATTCCCCCAACGCAAGCTGCGCTATTACAGCACATAAAGCGTGCATGTTTCCAGACTAACTGCTGGAATAAGACACTTGTGAGGAATCCTGACCTACCGAGTCCAGCTGAATGGGGATGGATAGAGACAGCTACAGGATGGCAACCTCTCTGGACGACACTTCCAGAAGCTTTGCAAGCATGCCAAGAACTTATCCACTGCAGCTGCAAGAAAGGCTGTACTAATAGTTGCAAGTGTGTCAAGGTTGCATTCAAGTGTACTATTCTATGTGCATGTTCAGAAAAATGTTAAGCGAAAAACAATGAATGTCTTTGAGCATTTAATGAGACTCAATGCGACAATTTCTTTCTTATTATATCAATATCAAAGAATGGCAAGCCCAAGTATCTTCACTAATTGAAGAATCTGACTTTAGACCTCATCTTCATTCAGGAAAATATATCTTGTGTCGACAAACATCTGGAATTTTCTCCATCAATAGGCAGGTCTCCTACAATAATTAAATTACACTTTCAAAGAATTTCAGGTAGCATGCCAGATGGGAAATGACCTTGACAATTGCCATTCATTTGGTCAATTTGATAAGGAAAGCACAATGTTTTGAATGGAATGTGGAATCCCCAATCAAATTTGCTGAAGAAATCCCTAAGTAATGGTAGCTATCGATTTGAAAAATTGAAATATAACAAATTTCATATCTATGGAAAGTTAGGAGGTTATGTAACAAAACTAGATAAATGTAGAATGCTATATCGTTACCTAAAAAGAGTAATTGAGTTTGGAATAAATGCCCCAAACTGTGCTTGTTTGCCGTAAAAGAACATGTATTTTAATGACATCATAGAATGTACTTGAGCTTATAATGCACGCAGCTTGTGTGTAGAAATCCCATCCGAAATGGGACCAGCGCGTTGGTGCGCGCAAATTAGTAATTTTTTACACATTTGGTGACGTCATATTTCTGCGCTTACACTTATCATGTCAGACTCTTTCGAGCTAACATGTTTGGTGGATATCAGTACTATGTTCAACACAAACGTGATTTCATTACATATTATGTATAAAACAGATCAATACAACAATAAAATTAAATTAATTTTACATGGTATTATTTTCTATCAATATCTACTTTAACTATTCTCCTATTTTACTTCAGTTTATAACATGATTGAGTTGTAATTATTAAAGATCGTCGCACCTGCTTTACAAATCAGGTAGAAATAATGAAAAGGTATTTCAGCAAAGTCCCCATACATAGGGGGGAGTACATAGACATTCATGTCCTCCACCAAAAGCAAAACCAAGAAGACTAAATACTTTGCGAAGTATAAACAGTGGGAATGGGACTGTGTTACAAAATCTAGCAAAGGAGATAATCATGCCTTTTGTAAGATTTGTTCTGTGGATGTTAGTATAAAGTTTGGAGGAAGGAATGATATGCTTCGACACATTTCTTCTGATAAGCACAAGGACATGGTGAAAGTGAGGTCATCAAACCAGGGCATCCAAAGCTTTTTCAGGTAGGCTAATTTTGCGTATTTTCATAACGATTTAAGTACATATTGATTAAAAGAAGAGTCTACCCCAAAATAATAATGTAGTTGGATGTTGAAGTTCATCAACTTTATGCAAATAAAATGTCCTATCATATTCTTGTATCTTTGGATCTATGTTACTAAATGGTGTTCTAAAAGGGTTTCAGATAGGCTTTAAGCCAATAGCTCGCAGGGGCTCCGCCCCCTGCACCCCTGCCAGGGGCCCTAAGACGGGCCCCTGGACCCCACCCGTTCAGCAGCACGCCTCGCTGCGCTCTGTGTTTGCTCGCTTCGCTCGCAGCGGCACACCTCGCTGCGCTCGGCAGTGGCTCGCTCCGCTTGCAAAAAATCTACTGGATTTCATTCATTCAATGTTGGCAGCTCTGTCAGGAACCACGGAATGAATACGTTGGAACTTATAATCGACTCAATAAGTCTTGTGTTGAGGCAGAAAGAGCCAACTTTTTACCTTATAGGTAACACTTCCTGCTTATATTACGGCTCAAAAATACAATAGGAATAGCAGGTTACTGGAGTTGTTTGGAAGAAACATACAAATATTTAAAACTGGCCTGTTGTTTGGGCATGCGTCACACACATCGATAGTTGTAGAATAAAAACATTATTGCTGACCACTGTAGATGGACTCCTCTCTTCAGCAGCCCAGTGATTTGATGAGTTCAAGGTACCTCTCTCTTAACTGGTGGGCTTCCATCTTGGGCTGTCTTTGTCTTGTGAAAATTCCCTTCTTGTTCCCGTTAACTCTTGTTGTACCTTGAAAAAAAGGGAAATTATTACTTTTCTTTGGTTAATGATAAGTCAATCACACTTTCCACACTAAAAATAACTTGCTTTTATTAGATCAAGAATTAGACAAACATATTAAAAAAGAGTTTGAACAAAACAATACAATAAATAAGAAAGTTACGAATATCTAAAAGATATTTTAAAATAATTCAAAGTATTATATTCTTAACAAATTGGCAACTTTAGATTACGCGACATTACGTAGTGATGACATATGTTTTTAACTTCTCTACAATTGACTTATTATGTCTCATTGCTTGTTAAACTATTTTCCTTCTAATTCTTTAAAGCAAATCACTATTTATGACCAAGGAATGTATAACTTCACATAATAAGTCATATATAAAATATTCAATAATTGGATAATTGTTTTAGTTGAAACAGACACTTGTATTTGGGACACAGACATTTGCTGAAATTAGTAATTTGGTCAATCTGTATTTGCTCGTTTATAAAGTGCTTATAATTACATAAATTTAAGGTATGTGATATTTGCAACTGAAGCATATTCCAAATATAAAGTGTGTGATATCAGTATTGCCAGGTGATATTCCTTGATATACTGGATAAGCCAATATTTTAGCGCACTGATATTTTCACAATTCAGACCAGTTTGACACATTGGCGTGTTGTTATTTACATGTTTTTGACTGTGTTTGTATACAAATGAATATGCATCATATAGAGTGGAAATTTTTCCAAGGCCCAAACTGCAAAATTAGAGAATATAGAACCACAGAAAAAATTCAGCTTACACAGTACACTGCGATGGGAAAATTAGCAGAATATCTGTAAAGTCCAAAATTCATCTTACCTTGCTGTGTATTGAAGTCAGCAAAGTTCCAGACCAGCTCACCGATGAGGAAATCTTGGCGTAATTTGTCGAACGATGCGTGATAGTTGCCCATCATCTCAACCTGATACTCCTCAGTGAACATGGTGGCTGGAGACTGAAGAGTTGATGAGAAATGTCAATTAGAAACCACACTGAATAAAGTTTCAAAATGATTCGAAAGCCATTCGGCATAAAATGAACCTGTAGTACAAAAGCATTTTCTGGTGATCACATTTATGCACAATGATAAGTGTCAAACAATCACTCAAAACAGAAGGGACAAAGTAATGGGACAAAATAAATCAATTCCATTCCAGCCTTCATACTAGCTATATGCACACAAAAGGATGCAGTTTACCTACTGATTCAATGAACAGGTGCAACACCTCTTCAACATTTCTCTGTGTAATGAGAGGGAAGGAGTTTCTGATCTGTGCATGCAGCTGTTGTGATTGAGCGGAAGTTGTTTAATTTGTTTAATTTTTTTGTTTATTCTACTCTGTAAATGAACTCAGACACATCAACCTTTTATCCTCTAATACAGCTTGAAATATTTTGATTATAAAAATGTTTAGTCCTCATGAAATCCATGAAAGTTAAATTCCGAAGACAAATTTCTGGTTGCGCTTAAGTTCAACCTGTGTCACATTTCATGATGATGTAATGAACCTGAATCCGATGTTTTGCATCAGAAATTTGCAAAATATAAAAATGAAATGGCTGGTAGCAAGGCTAATACTTAGTAACCTTTACAGCCAATCACAGAACATTACCATTTCCTTTGTTACATTGTATCATTATTGTAGCTCACTCATGCAACAAATTATCCTAATACCTCTGGCATCATCTTATGGTGGCGGAGGCATAAAAATTAAAATTTCAGCAGAATTTTTGTTCTAAATCTTTTTATTTACCTGATGAAATCCAGCGATTGTTCCAGCACCATACTCTGTTTGTATAACTGGTTTGTGAAAGTAAGAATGCCAACTTGATATGTACTTATTGACCTGTAGGGTCATGACCTCTAATTGACCCGGATGGCTTTACCATGAAAATTGTCAGGACTATCAGATGACAGAGACGGAATTACAGCATAGGAATGATTTTTTTTTATTTACCTGATGGAATCCAGCAATTGTTCCAGCACCATACTCTGTTTGTATAACTGGTTTGCGAAAGTAAGAATGCCAGCTTGATATGTACTGATTGACCTGAAGGGTCACGACCTCTAAATGACCTGCATGACTGTACCATGAGAAGTAGCTGTTGAGGCAAAGGACATCCACATACTTGGCCTAGTGAGAAAGAAAAATAAAATCAAACATCATGAAATACTTCTGGTGCAGAAATTCAAAGTTGTAAGGAAGTCATTGGAAAAAGACTTATTTCAATTATTCAACATTTAACAAAGTTTTCCCAATCCCTAATTTCAAGACCATCCATTTTCCATCTAATTGCACTTTGTTTTACTAATGTTGCTTACACAGAAAACACAATGTGGAATGCCTCAACACCTGATCACCATTTGATTTCCCCCTATTTCTTCTTCAAGAATAAATATACAACGTGTTTGTAATTTTGTGCATCAGGTATAAATTTTGTTTAATATATGATCATTTATTTGCATTCATTACAAGACCAATGGAAAAGGTATTGTTTTTATTCATGATATGCATTCATAATTTCTATCATAAATGAATAGGCTTTGAAACAATAAATTACCTAACATAGATAATTAGGCATAAATAAGTCCATGCAGTACACCTTAATCATTTGTAGAGCATTGAAGTGTGCATAAGATGGGGTTCATGATTTATCACAATACTGGCAACTTATAAGAATAAACCTAAATTATACTAAAGATGTCAAAGATGCTCTTTCTCCTTCAATTGCATGGTTGGAAATGAAATACCTAACTGTGAATAGAATGACAGTACCAGTATCTTACAAAAGCATTGATACATCAACACTCTATCAACTAGAATGCCATCTTGAAATGGTGAAGTGGAGATCATCTTACGATGGGCTCTATCTATAGATGGCAGAGTAAATGCTTTCCTGTACTGTCCATTATATACAGCTGCTCCAATATATATTTCCGTAGCCCTGAGCAATTCAGTATTCACAGTAAAAAAAACAATATTCTGACATCCATAAGTTTTGACGAATTCACAGAATTTCAGACTATTTCACACATTAGTGAGACGGTATGATCATGTTTTGAAAGATTATTGTACACAATGAACATGTCTATGTCTATGAACATTCGAATGAGTGGAATTTTAGTGAAATCAAGGTCCATGAAATTTGAGAAAAGAAAACCCCAGCAAAAATGTCAGCTTACACATTAACTAGAAAAAGTAGTTATAGCTACGAAAGGGCTCATCTAGGTTTTGCCAGAAAACAATGTGAGAAGCAAGATGAGAAGCGAAAACTTACAGCATATTCTCTATCCGGGGTGTGGCCATTTGCTACAAATGTCACAGGCCGATGTGGGTCCAACTTCCTTGTATATGAAATTACACTCCTGTAGATAAGAACAATTGTGATTTGATGCAAAAAGCTGAATCTGCCCCCGATTGAGGATTGCCTCTTAACCCCTATCCAGCCTGAGGGGGTGAGGGGGGGGAGCAATTTGGCTCACCTCCCTCAACATTTCATTAAACCACATCGCTGTAACTTTTTACCCACTATGCTTGATGATATTTTTCTTTCAAGTTTTGTGTAAATTTTGAGATCATTTTCGCGAAAATCAGGTACACGGTTCCAGAATTACACAAGATTGAAAAAATTGTCCAGCCTTTTATGTCCCAAAACCTAATTTGATGTACAAAGTCAATGTAAATTCTATTTTCAGTTAAAATTCATAAACCTATCATTATTTTGCTACTTACTAAAAATATAGTCCAACTACTCTGAGTGTCGATGATAATTCATTGGCAACATACCACATGGTTCTCATTCCTCCTACTTCATGGTAAATACCAATATTTGTCTTATTACTTACTAAAAGTATGATACCATCAATAGCATCGATGGCTAATGGGTTACAGAGTTAATATGTCATATTTCCTGTGTTTTCATTCATCTCCCGTTGAATAAAATTTGCTACTTACTCAAAATATGGTCCGGCTACCTTGAGCGTTGATGACGGTTCATTAGCAACAGACCACATGACTACAGAAGGACGATTCTTATCTCTTCTGATCAGCTCTGCCATTACATGGTGATGATGTTCCAGCGTTGCATTGACAAAATTATCAGCACTGAAACAGGAACATATGGTGAAATATATGAAAGATTACATTGTGTGTCAACCAGTTGGCTGCCTTGGCGATGTATTGAAATTTTCATATAATACATTTTGTCACAAGAACAAACCCTTGATAATGACATGGAGACAAATGATACGCTTTACAGAGTTACATTTATATCAAAATTGTCATTCTGTTTCCTCTTGTTCAAGTTACTAATATATAAGTTTTGTAAGATGATAAATTATTTCATTGATTGACCAAGCTTTTTGTAATCCAATAAATAAAAAACTATCAACATGTCAATAGGAGGCAATACAGAGATGTCAACCACAAGAGAAAATGCACAATTTTCAATCAATATGTAATAATAGGAATAACAGCCATGACACAAAGCATAACAAATCACTAACATTTTGTAACAGTTGGAAGTTCTGTACTTACGATCGCATGCCAACAGCAGGGCTTTCGTCTATCACCACAATTCCATGCCTGTCACAAAGGTCCATGATCTCTTCGGAGTAAGGGTAATGACTGGTCCTGAACGAGTTTGCTCCGAGCCATTTGATAAGGTTGATGTCTTTCGTAATGAGAGGGTAGTCAACGCCTTTCCCTCGTATCTAGAAAGATGAAGTAAGGAAGAAAAAGGGTAATTAGCTGATCCTGAATAAGTTTGCTTCGNAAAACACTGCGTACAAGCGCACCTGAATTTGAATCGTTTTAGTGATCCGAGCCTTCTTCTACAGAGCGCCCACTCGCGATCGATTAGGAGAAAGCAAAATTATTATTCATGTGATAAGCTCTCCTCGAATGAACATAATGAATATTCATTAATGTGTTGAAAAGAAGGAAACATTCGTTCTGGTAGATTTCGGAAACGCGTCACTATAGTCTGAAATAATTGTACAATAGATCAAAAGGCGGGTTTAAAAATAGATTCAAATTTCATGCACTTTCTGTACACACAAAGGTTGGGCCGAGGCTTGCCCGACAATAGCAATAAGTAATACATGCAGAGTGAATTCAAAGTTTTGTAACTAATGTAACTAATCGATTTAAGGAATACTCCGTAGCTTATTGAGTCAAACCTGTCCATAAAGACCATCGGGGTAGGGAGAAACAGAAAAGGGGATCTTAAACAGCAGATTGTCTTTGTCGATAGCTTCCTTTCCACGTAAAAGGCTTTCTTGGGAGTCATGAAAGATGGCCTTTATGGACAGATGGTCGTTAAAAGCAGGTCTGACTGTCGTTCATCGTTTGCAAGAAACGTGCATAGTAAAGATTTAATCATTCATTCAGGGGGGGGGGGGGACCACAGTGAAAGGTTGTGTGCTCTAGCCTGCAGACTACCTTTACAGTTCCTTTTAAAGTCCTATTACACTGGATAGAGGAGTATGCATTCCATTCTATTTGTTTACATCTGAACAATCAAACTAAATTACAGAAAAAAGGCCATGTTCACAAGCTGGATTGCAATCGTTCACCAAACCATTAAGAGGCTTTTTGTTACAGTGTTGACCGATGAATGTTACACAGTCACATGAATGAAAGTGCATAATAAGATTGGGCCAACAAGACAGGTGGTGGTATTTTATTCTGAATTAAATGCTGAAACCCTGAGATTTGGAATTAATTGTGAGAATGAGTTGGTGTTCTTATTGTTCCGAAATAGATATTTAGCTCGCAACTGAATATGTAGTTTGAACATGAATAAGTTGAATAGCTTTACGACAATCCACTTTTATAAAGATACTTTCTCTTGTGAAAGCTTGTCCACCGGCTTGTGTGAGTCAAAGGAAATGCTTCAAGTGATACAATGCAAACATAACATAGCAGCACAAATACTTTTAGTCAGGCCAGTTATTATTAGATAAAAACCAATGGTCCCCTTTCCCATTTCAATAAATGTATCTTAAAAAAATATAAATATAGTCGATATGATGCATCATATGTTTTCATGCTAGGTAATGGTTATAGGTCCCCCTAAAACACTTCCCAACAGGTATGTCGCGAATCAAGAGACCAGAGCCCTGTTACATAACAAAGTTG